>SMDT01000864.1:0-129966 GCA_005392925.1 Aquilaria sinensis | reverse complement strand
GCAGAGGGTGTTCAGGGCATACCTGGACCACTTTGTGGTGGTGTTCATTGATGATATCTTGGTATATTCCAAGGATGAGCAAACTCATAAGGAACACCTTAAAGTAGTGCCTAGCTTGCTCCAAGAACATCAGCTTTATAGGAAGCTACGTAAGGTGGTAAATTTTGGACTCAAGAAATTGGGTTCTTGGCTCATATAATAAATGGTCAAGGGTTGGCTGTAGATCCTGAAAAGGTAAGATCAATCCTTAATTGGAAACAGCCCTAGTGTGTATGGGAAGTCAGAAGCTTCCTGGGGTTCGCTGGCTATTACAGAATGTTTGTACCAAAATTTTTCTTTTTTTCTGTATTAGCAGCTCCTATGACTTAGTTAACTAGAAAGAACCAGAAATTTGTCTGGGAGCCTAAATGTGAGGAAAGCTTTCAAGAGCTGAAAATGAGGCTAACCACAGCCCCTGTACTAGTCCTGCCTAACCCTGAAAAGGAATATGAGGTATTTACAGATGCCTCTCATGTTGGACTAGGTTGTGTTTTGATGCAAGAAAAGCAAGCGATTGCTTTCGGGTCCAGACAGTTGAGACCACATGAGAAGAAATATCCAGTGCATGACCTGGACTTGGCAGTAGTAGTCTTTGCTCTTAAACAATGGAGACACTATCTCCTTGGTAATAATTTCCAAATGTTTACAGACCACAAAAGTCTCAGATACCTATTCACTCATCACGTCAGAAGGACCTGAATTGACTCTGACCCAAAGAAGTGGTTGGAGTATTGTAAAAGTATTTTGCACTGGTGGTGATTGAGTTAAGCCCTGTAAAGGCCAATTTGGTGGTAGATGCCTTGAGTAGGAACTATACTGGAATACTCAAAGGTGGTGAAGTAGATCACAAGGCAGAAAGCCTGAGTATTACTCAGTTGGCAAGCCAATGATTGGCTAAAGAAAGTGAGCAGTTGAAAGTACTCACTATTACACCAGAGTGGAAAGAGCTTATTAGGGAAGCTCAAGCTGGTGATGAAGGGCTAGAGTTGATTTCTGGCAAAAGGAAGGGAGAACTGTTCCATGGTTTTTCCTTCAAGCAGGGAATGCTATATTTCCACAATAGGTTGTATGTGCCTAAAAAGGGCAACCTAAGAGTTCAAATACTAGAGGAAGCTCATTCTAGTAAGCTGGGTTTGCACCCAGGAGCCACAAAGATGTATCATGCTCTTAGAGCAAATGTTTGGTGCGCATATATTAAGAAGTTTAATATAAAACACTTGCTGTGGCTAGTTGTGAAACCTGCCAAACAAATGAAAGTGGAAGCACCAGAAACCAGGGGGGAAGCTACAAAGCTTACCCATTACCTGAGAGAATGCGGGGATCCATATCTATGGATTTTATAGTGGGTATGCGACTGACAAGGAGGAGGCATAATGCAATTTGGGTCATTGTAGACAGGTTGACCAAGGCAGCCTATTTTCTTCCTATTAATCTTATTGATTCTTTGGATAAGCTGGCACAACTCTATATAAAATAGATAGTGAGATTACATGGGGTGCCTGATGACATAGTGTCAGATATGGATCATAGGTTTTTTTCTAGGTTTTGGAAGTCCCTACATCTGGCATTGGGCACTAAGCTCAAGTTCAGTTGTGCTTACCATCCTCAGACTGATGGGCAGACAGAAAGAACAATTCAAACTGTTAGAAGATGTGCTGAGGTGTTGTGTGATTGATTTCCAGGGTGAATTGGATGTGCATCTCCCATTGGTAGAGTTTTCCTATAATAATGGCTATCATTCAGTGATAGGAATGGTTCCTTATGAGGCCTTATATGGCAGTAGATGTGTTACTCCTCATTGCTGGAATCAGCCAGAAGATAAGTTGGAATTAGGACCAGACATTGTTAAGGAAACCACTGAGAAAATTAAGTTAATCCAGGCTGGGATCAAGACTGCAAATGATAGGCAATAGGCCTATGCGAACCTGAAAAGGAGAAGGGACCTGGAGTTCCAGGAAGGAGATTGGGTGTGGCTTATGGTTTCTCCAATGAAAGGAGTAATTAGGTTTGGAAAGAAGGGGAAACTAGCACCTAGGTATGTGGGGCCATATCAAATACTGGCCAAAGTGGGAAATGTGGCATATCAGCTGGACTTGCCTCCAGAACTTAGAAACATACACAATGTGTTCCATGCGAGTTTGGTGAAAAAGTATGTTCCAGGTTACAAGAAGATAGAAACACCTACCATTGTAATTGTGGCACCCAATCTCACTTATAAAGAGGTGCCAATCCAGTTCCTGGCCAGAGATACTAGAAAGTTGAGAAGTAGGTGGATTTTTATGATTAAGGTGTAGTGGAGTAATCATACTCCTGAGGAAGGAACTTGGGAAGTGGAATAGGAGATTGCCACTAGATACCCCCAACTGTACCTTAAGCTAGTGAAGATTTTGGAGGACCAAATTCTTTAAGGATGGAGGAATTGGTAGGCACCTCCTAGGTGCCTGGCTTAGGCCAAGGAGAACCAAGGAAGTAAGAGAAAACAAAAAGGGGAGAGTAAGAGGAACTATGGAAACTAGTGTAGTGACCTAAGTGTAAAGCTGGAGACTTTCAGGGCCTACATGCACATGGGAAGGAACTATGGAAAAACAGGCAGAAATCTAAGAAAGGGGATCAAATTTTGTCACTCACCCTGATCCTGCGTCGGCGGGCGCAGGCCTTTACATCTGTCCGGCACATTCCTCACCTACATCCCTCGTGAATTGGATATCTTACTCACTGTTGGCCATGCAAAAGTTATGTGGACTTGTAGTGTACTAAGCCAAATTGTGGGAGACACACCATTGTATTACTAAGTGCAACTGATTCCTCTTGGTTCTACCCCACTAGTTCTCCTCTTATTCACTTTTAGTCTACCCTAGTTACGGCTAACTACAGTCTTTTGTCTACTCTTCTACAGTTACTATTGCGCCTGTGCCTCTTTCTTACAAGGGAGATTTTGTTGTGACCTTGGCGGTACTTTGGTGTTGTCTTGTTGCTTGGCATGAATGGTACCCAATGCAAATGACGTTGATCTGGCACTTTCTGTAACCACGTTATTATTTCTAACTGTAAGCGGGCGAGGCATTGAGCAGATGGGGAATGGAAAGCCACATTGCACCATGCAATTTTTTGGAAGGCCAAAGCTAGCATTTTAGCTAATTGAACTTTAAGACACTCGGCCGAAACTAGCCAAGACTATTTTCCTTAGTTCATTTTCGGGTTTCCTTGTTCTTGTTGGCCGAGAGTTCTTCCTTGAGTGCTCATCCAAATTTCTCGTTGAAGTCAAGCTAATCTTGGAAGCTTTTGAAGAATTCAAGCTTAGGAGACTTGTTTCGGCCCTAGTTCACTTGGAAATCAAGCTTGTTCTTGAAGATTGAAGGAAGGCCGAGCCAAACTAAGCGAGGTTTGAGGTAACTTTGGAATCTCCTTGAATTCATGGTAGTTTTTCCATGTACAAGGGACCTTAGTGCTCAATTGAAGATATATTGAGTGAATTGAGCATTTGTTATGCTATTGTGGAAAACCTAGTCTCAGCCGAAAGTAATGGCTAAGTAATCTTGGTGTTCTTCATGAGTTCTATGGAAATTAGTCCATGATTGAAGTTAATTGTTGCCTATTGATCTTGTGCTAGGCAAATTGGAGAGAAGAACATCAAGTTGAGCAAGATTGTGCTTGGCCGAAAGGTATACCTTGAGGTAATCCATGTTCAACTCTTGATTACATGGCATTGATGCCATGAACTTTGATTAATGATATGTTAGTAAGTGTATGTTGGCTTAGAATTATGAAAAACATTGGTGTGTGAAGTTGAGCTATATGGCCGAGAGTGAACATTACTTGAATATATGGTGATGGTACTATAAAACCATAGTCATTGATGATTTGATGTTTATGTGTGGAGTTAGTTGATAAAGAACATGGTTATGTGAAAAAGGGGCATGTGGCCGAGAGCCTGAACTATTGAAGTTAAATGTTCTTTACTTAATGCATGGTAATTGTACCATGAGCAAGCCTTATAGATGATTGGAAGGTAATATAGTGAATAAAATGATGGGTAACCCATATGTATGTGAAAGTGAGCATCATGGCCGAAGGCTTGGTTTAGTGTGACATGGTGCATTTCACTTGGTTACTTGGCAATAATGCCATGGACGACGTTCATTAATGATTAGAATATCATGTGGTATGTTAGAATGATGGGTAGCTAGCCGTCGTCGAACCGTAAAAATAATTCTGGTATTTAACACTAGATAAATAAATTTATAGTCTAGCAGTGAAACCAGGTCGAATCCCAAAGGAGATTTTTTTACTGAAAGCTTCCTGGCAGAAAACTGAAATAAAAGATTGGGGGTTTTTTAATTAAAGCTGAAATAATTAACTGTAGAATAAAACGAAATTAACCAATACTAAAAACGCTCAGTTCAGGGTTGATTATCCATTCAATCAGCAGTTGATCATCGAAGAAAATATTTCTTCAATTCAAGCAAATAAACAGGACTCTCTTTAAAGCTAAAAAGAACCTAAGAATTCAAAGTAAAATTAACCAGAAAAAGCTTCAGATTAATTCTTAATTTTGATTAACCAGATATTGAAAAGCAATTTCTAATTATCTCAAAATCAGCATTAAGATAAATAAACCAAAAAGTTTATTCCAGGCAACAATCCAAAAGCTTGAACAATTTAACCTGTCTTACTTCTTCGTATGAACTAACCAGAAATAAAAGCAATCTATAATCAATTCACTTGCTTCTAATTGAATTCTTCACTTAAGCGGTTGAAAGAAAATCAAGCAGATTTGCAATTGCAGAACCAATTCAACAAGCGAGAACAGAAAAATTAATTGCCATAAATCTGAACAACAAATAATTAAATACTTAAAATTAAAGAAAGTTTAAGCAAGAAAAATTAATCCTCACCACTGTTGTTGGTGATAGAAATGGTTTTTACCCCTAGAACTGAGGAACCAGAAAATTACTCAGTCATGATTAAAAGAGAAAAAAAGAACTATTGAAAAAAAACTAAAAGCGAAAAAGAGAAGATCCGCCGGGGTCCAGCGGCTGCGCTTTTAAACCAAAAGAAAACTAAAACCTATTAGTGTGCTAAACTCCTAAAATTTCCCTAAACTTTCTATATTATTACAAAAGTACCCCAAAACAAATAAAAAAATTCAAAATAACTAAAAAGTTTCAAAGCTGTTAGCCAAACAATGCTCCAAAACAGCAGCAGCAAATTCAAGCTAATATTCGATCTTGATTCATGCCATTATCTCTCAAAACTCAAAGCATCAAAGTTGTATATCTATTACTTATCTTCGAAATGCCACCTGAATGACATAAAACGGACATCTAAAGCAAAATATATCCCCAAAATACTGCAACTGCTTCTGAACCGGCGGCGACTCGTAAATCGAGACTTTGAAGGTGAATTTGAGCCTTTTAACATGAAAAATGGGTTTCATGGTTTGAATGTGATTTGTAGATCCAGATGTTATCTTTCCAAGGAGACATGAATCACTTCATTGCGATCTCTGTAGCTCAAGATATGATTTTTCTACCCGGACCATCACCACTCTGTCAACATCCTGAAAGAGCACAATCGAATTAAAACTTCTAAAATGGCAAATTAAATCCACTCTCAATCAATTAAGTCTAGATATTCTTCTAAGCTACGAAACATACTCAAAATATATCTTTACGGTTCAAAACATATTAAAACATACTAAATATGATAGAAATAAACATAATAAATATAAGCTTATCAAATTCCCCCACATTTAACTTTTGCTCGTCCCTGGCAAAAAACTCAAATTAGAAATGTACTTTTGAGCTAAACTGAGTAAGATAATTTTACATCTAAGAGTCTTGAAAAAATTAATAAGAGGAATTAAGCACGCAATCTACTCTGCAATAGCAACTCAAAAATAAATAAGTCTTTGAAAACAATTTCTTCACAAGCTAGCAACAATCACCGTTAAAAATATGAGGAAAATATGAGAAAAACATCAAACTTTTGTATGAAGTAAAGAGAACAAAACAGGTAGATAAGAACTCAAAAAGCACCACCGGTCTTACCATAAACCCATGAAAAATAAGAGATCAAATGAGAATTTACTTTTTTTTATTTAACTTGATTTTTTCACTTTTTTGTTTTGTTTTGTTTTTCTTGTGTTTGCAGGTTAGCGAGTGTATAATAGGGCTCTACCATACCTAAGCTACTAACTCGATACAACTCCAAAGTGGTCTTTGACCATACTCATATTCATAAGCAAGCTTGTAATTCAATAACTTGCACAACAAGCAAGGCAATTTACACTTAATTCCATAGAGTGTCTAGGATGTGTGTGGTCATCAAGTGTGATACTTTCATGAATGACAATCAAGAAGCCCATATTCTTTGTAGTTTTGAAATCAAGGGTTCCATGCATATGTGTGCATTAGCCAAAGGGCTATTGCCCTTCAAATCCCCAAGCTCTGACGAAGCGGCACCCTTAGTAAAGGCAAACGTCACCCTCGAAGAATGCAAAGTACCAACCTTGGGAAAACAGGGTTCGGCAACCTGACTCCCCGACCTCGGTGATTTACCATCACCCACGAGGAATGGAAATATTGACCTCGAGTGTATGGTGCACTACCACCCTCAGGAAGATGACTTGACCAGCTTCGAAAGAGATAGACTCACCATCTTCGGCAGGAGAAAACACCCCCAAAGGGAATCATCCGTGCCGAGGGGACTCGCAAATAACTGGAGCAACCTTGGCAAGAAGCCCTCCTGTAGTGAAGATGTCTTTTTCACCGAAGGGATCTTGAGGATACGACAAAAATGGTTAAGGAACCTCTGACACACTGCCCTTGCACACATCCTGACAAGCGGCCCTCGTACACACCTTAACACGCAGACCTATTGCGGCCTTAACTTCTGGCCAAGACGGCCTATGGCCAACTGGAGGTCCCCATTCCCGAAGGTACGGACTACATCCGATCGAACACGTGTCATGATCTGAGCGGGCTATGTTAAACGGACTTCTCCTTACACCCTCCTATAAGTACTTGGGAAATGACCTTCGCAAAGGAGATAACGAAGACTAGATTCTCAAGAGAAACATATTCTCTATTATCTACTTATCACTCTTCATTTCGCTAAATACTGACTTGGGCGTTGGAGGCTCCTTCCCTGGAAAGTCGCTCTGGGGATCTTCTAACCCTTGTTCTTTGAGTGTTTCAGGCAATGTTTCCCTGGAGGTCTCTTCTACAGATGCCCTCCTCACCGAAACTCCCTTCTAGGCTTACCATGTCATACAGGGAAGATGGCAACGGGCATTATTTGGCGTCGTCTGTAGGAAACCACTGTCAGGTGGCCGTCATTGAGACTCGGCGTTCTAAGGATAAGGGACTCTCGAAGTCGCCGTCCGCGCCGGAAGCTTAACCGGCAACCAAACAACCCACCGCAAGGACTTCTTTGCCTAAGGACGAACATCCTCTAACCATCTCAATGAGCTTTATACATGATTTTCAACGCTCCGTTGTGGCTAAAATGACTCAACAACTGGACCAAAGGTGGTCAAAACAGCCTTCGGGATGAAGGGCATCCTCGTCAACACCCCGTCGGGAAAGAAGCCCGAAATCTACTCACCTGAGTTTAGGGAGCAGGGACCTTCGTGATGAGTCCTCGATGGAGGACATGCCTCCCAGAGTCCGACGTACTGGAGAAACGGGGTCCAAAGGGGCTAGGACTTCCCGCCAGTGAAGTTGTTCATCGAAGGAAAGATCACAATCCCCTCGCCGCCGAAGTTACTCCCCGAAAAGGCAACGTCATTCTCCATTGCCGGAGGCCTCCAGGTAGCGAGAAGAGCCCAGGGCCACCATCATCATGGAAAAAATCCTAGAGAGGCTGGAAAAAGTAAAGAGGCAAATCGCCCGAAAGGCAGTATGGTCAAGGTTATCTGAGACCTTCATTGGAGAAGAGTCACCCTTCGTCTGGACAATAGTAAAAGCACCAATGCTGAGCAACTTTTGAGTCCCTCGCTTGGAAACCTATGATGGACGTAGTGACCCTCAAGCCCACCTAACCAAATACAGACGCAGCATGGTGGTACATGGTGCGGATGATGCCACCCTCTGCAAATGCTTTGAGGTCACCCTCTCCGGTCCAGCAACTGCGTGGTACAACTCCCTCGCCCCTGGGACAATAATGGGTTTCCAAGAGCTGTCAACATCATTCACGCAGCAGTTCATCGGCAGCAGGCTGACAGCGAAGATGCCTGTCCAGATGTTCGACATAGCATAGAGGAATGGGGAAACCACTCGCGACTATGTTGAAAGATTTAACCGAGAGGCCCTAAGCGTGCCAGACTTCCGTCCTGAAATATGCATCCTCACCATGATACAGGGACTCCGGCGAGACTCACAACTCTTTTACGAATTCTCAAAAAACCCTCTGGACACCCTTGGCGAGTTCTACTGAACAATTGAACAGCACATGACAGCCGAAGAGCTGAGAATGGAAGGATCGAAGCCTAATCATCATCATCCCGAAGGTGAAAGCCACCAACCCCGGTATCCAACCGAGGGCGGAGGAAAAACTCGGAAGCAGAAGGGGAAAAGACCCATGTCATTTACTCCCCTGAATACCTCCCAAACAAACATACTGCTGGCCATGGAAAGGCAAGGAAACCCAATCCAGCGTCCGAAGGCCATAACTTCTGAAAACAAGAAAAATATGAAGAAGTTTTGCCAATTCCATCGGGATCATGGGCATGACATTGAGGATTGCTTCCAGCTGAGGAAGTACATCGAGTCTCTAATAAAGCAGGGCCAACTTCAGCGCTACCTGCGGATGCCCTCCCCAAAGGGGAGGAGGGAAAAGGAAAGGAAATGAGATGATGAGGAATATGATTTTGACAGGCGCCGGAACCGAAGTCCCAAAAGACATCCGCCACCTCCGGCTGGAATAATACAGACGATCACCACTGGACTACCTTCGGCAGAAAGAAAAAGAAAAGCCAGGGAGATCTCGGTGATGGAATTCGGTAACCCATAAAAAAAGCTTGTTCGGAAAAATGGGTCTACCGTAGTATTCCCTCATGATGACCCACTTCTAATCATGGCAAGGATAGGGAGTTGGGATGTCAAAAGAGTACTCCTCGATGATGGTTCTAACGCTGACGTCTTATTCTCTCATCTGCTGCCAAATTTGGGTATCCCAAAAGGCGATCTCAAGCCTGTCACCTCCCCTACCTTTGGAGTAGGTCCGTCCGAACTCCCTGTCCTCGGATGGATTGACCTCCCTCTAATGTTAAGGGGAACTTCACCACAAAACAAGGACGAGCTTTTTGCTTCCACAATGACAAGGTTCATCGTCATAGATGTCCCTTCATCATATAATGCCATCCTTGGGAGGCAGACGCAAGGAAACCTCCACATCTGCCCAGATTTGAAATATTTGACTATCACCTTCACAATAAAGGATAGAGATGCTGAGATCTTCATCGACCAAGGGGAAGTGAGGAAGGTCTTTGTAAAAGCAAGAAAGATCCCAGCGAAGATCTACGCATAGGATCCGGAAGCAAAGGGCGTGCTCGCTGAGGAGGCAAAAAGAGAAGAAATAAAAGATCTCAAGAGAATAGAAACAGAGGATGTGGAACTTGTACCAGGCTAAAATACCTGAGTGGGGAAAAAACTGGCCGAAGGTGATAAGGAAAGACTTATATCTTTTCTGTTAATGAACAAAGATCTGTTTGCTTACTCGCCGAACGACATGCTTGGGGTAGACCCTCGCATAATCCAACATAGGCTTAAGGTGCGCCCAGAGGCAAAGCCTGTGCAACATAAAAAGTGAATCCTCTCGGCGCATAAAAGCAACTTCATTAAAACCGAAGTCCGCCGCTTAATTGAAGCAGGTGTAATAAGGGAAGTCAAGTACCCCGAATGGCTTAGTAACATGGTTATCGCCCCAAAAGAAAGAAGCGATAAACTCCGAATGTGCATCGACTTCTGAAACGTAAATGACGCTTGCCCTAAACATTCATATCCTCTACCGCCAGTAGACCAATTGGTAGACTCAACCATGGAGTATGGCCCCTCTTAGCTTCCTCGACGCCTTTAGTGAATATCACCAAATCATGAGGGATCCCGAAGACAAGGAAAAAACTACTTTCATCACAAAAGTTGGTACATACTGCTATATTAGAATGCCCTTCGAGCTTAAGAATGCAGGGGCTACATACCAAAGGTTGATGATGTTAGTGTTGTGCCCAAAAGCCAATCATGAGATGATTGTATTTTTGCACACTGAGTCATGATATTTTATTAAGGCATTAATCCAGCAATTATGTTTGTTGTTTTGTTTCTGCGTAACTTAACAAACATAATTGTAACCCTAGAATAATGATATTCTTAAACGTCCCTAGTCTAGTATTATTGTGGAGCGGGTTGCAATAATACATAATGACTAGCATATGTTGAGACTAATATGAGATATGTAGTCTACATATGGGTACAAGTTGGAGAACTTGTGTACTGGACCGACCCACCATGAGAACACTACATGGATCGTTATATGAGTGTCATAAGTGATTCTCATAGTGATCATGGTATATGTAGTCCTTCGACCTAAGATCATCAAGGTTCCTTACATGTGAGTCACATACTTTGATACTTTCCTTTGTTGCTCATAACTGAGTGAACTTGAAGGAGGTCATTGGGTATGTCACATATCATGCAGAGGGATTTGTATGATCAAGATGGGATTTGTCCCTCCTATGTAACGGGAGTGATATCTTCGGGCCCCTTGATAGAGTAAGACTTAGAAAAATGCATGGCCATGCTCGGATGAGTTGATATACGATATCAATGTCATCAGTTTAAGTTGGTCTACTCGGTAATCAAGAAACCAAAGATTGGGCTATACGAGAGTGACACATTCCATGTCTCGTGCTTAGTCTTGATATCTTGGACAAAGGGACAATGGCATATATCGGTGATGATCATAAAGGTTTAGTCGAATCACCGACAATCTTGTCACTTGGGTAGCAATGATGTGTTGCTAGACACCGCTCATTACTTATGATCATAAATGTGATTTATGATCATTGCCAACATGGCAAGAGCCTATTGGGTCGCACACATAGAGCTATTTGGATCATTAGAGTGCTTGGGCTAATTATTTGGGTTATGGTTTCACTCTAATTTCGTATTAATAATGGGCCCAAGAGTTGAGCCATTAGTAAGCCCGAAATTAAATCCTAATTAGATTAGGGCTTTGAAACCCATTAGGCCTGGAAGTTGAGTCTCACTATAAATACAACTTTTAAGTGAGAAATTCGCAGGTCTCCTTGCCCTAGCCTCCAAAAAGGACAACCACACTCTTCTCTTGCAATTCCTTGGAGGATGCAAGCTAGCACTACGAGCGCAAAAGAAACGCATCTGCCAGGACGTGCTGGAAGCGTGGTGATCCTGAGAGGCTCATGTGGATACCATAGAGAGCCTGAACACTTCAACTATTCAGGTTTTGTGATTCGACTCTACAGTTGAGTGAGAGATCTCAACTGAAAATTAGGTATGAAAATTTTTGAACACTCGGTTTACCCCGTTTCACTTGGATCCTGGAGGGTTTCGGTTAAATTCCGCTGCGCTGTTTGGCTCTTGAAACCCATTGGATGAATAGGGTCTTCAACTCCCAAATCGGGAGGAGTATGGAAGTCTACGTCGATGATATGATAGTTAAGAGCAAACTGCCTACTAGTTATATCACCGACCTAGAGGAAACATTCCACCAACTGGGGACCTTTAGAATCCATCTCAACCTCAAAAAATGCGTGTTTGGGGTAAATGCGGGTAAGTTCCTCAGATTCATGGTGTTGGAGAGAGGTACCGACGCTAATCCAGAAAAGGTCAAGGCCCTGCTGGGATTCCGAACTCCCACGATGACTAAGGATGTGCAAAGACTTACAAGGAGGATCACATCCCTCAATAGATTTATCTCTAAATATAGGGATTGCTGCCGACCATTCTTCAAGGTTCTCACTAACACAGCAAAAAATGGTGGCAACCTCGAAACTGAGGTGCGGCCTTGCAACGAAGACTGTCAAAAGGCATGGGAAGAGCTTAAAGTCTACCTAACTCATCAACCGACACTTCGGCAGCCACGGGAAGGAGAACCCCTCATACTCTACCTCACAATTTCTGAAAAGGCAGTTAGTTCGGTCCTAGTAATGGAAGAAGGGGCAAACCAATGGCCAATATATTATGTGAGCAAGTCCCTGCATGGTCCCGAAGTTAGGTACCCCTTGCTACAAAAGGCTATTTACACCCTGGTACTTGCAAGAAAAAGGCTACATCCTTATTTCCAAGGCCACCCTGTTACCCACTCCGGGGTAGTCCAGTTATGGTGCCAAAACTTTGCATTTAGACTCTCAGGATTGGTAATGTTTTGTAGGCCATCAGAACACTACCCTTAGCGTGCATACCCAAGTGGCCTCTTGGGCACTATGTAAATACATGCATATTGGTCCAACCCTCACACACATATTCACATTTCATGCACACCATGGCAGCAAAGAAGGAAAACACTAGCACAAGCCTTAGTTTTGGCTTCCACACATTAGGCAACCTTGTTAAGTTCTAGTGGCCAGCTACTGCACCTGTAACTTCCACTAATAAACTGTATCATTATAGCCTTGTAACCCCATGTTTTATTTGCTCCATTATGAATTAAAGACTTAGATAAAACCAAGGAATTTTTTTTACATAAATAGCCCACCTATGGACCAAGTTATGGATTTTTTAAGTTGGTTACAAAATTCTGACCAAATGAACAGTAACTCAGACAATTTTGCAACGTTATATCTTTGGCTACAAGGATCTGAATCAAGAAATTCCAAATTCCAGTCGAACCCCTAGATGTTATCTTGGTGTGGTCAAAATTTCATACAAAGATTCATTCTACACAAGGAGATATTAAACTTTAGGTCCAGGGTCAAAATTCTAGCAACTTTTGGACCATTCTGCCCATACAATTTTTCCAAACCATGCAAACGCTTCATTCACAAGGAGAAAGCCTTCCAAGGCTATCCCATATATGTCCATTACACATAGGAAATACATTATGTTGCATTTAACAAATTTATGTTGCCAAAACAGAATTTACAAGTAAGCAGCCCATCAGTCACACTTAGGCAGCTTTGCGCCACATCACTTACATAGCCAAAAAATTACTCAAATGTTCACATACTTGTCCCATTTTACATACACTATATGTACATGTAAACATGAACTACAATATGGTCTTAACTCAGCTAAATAGACACCCTAGGTTACAGGAGTACCTGAGACACAATGGACTCCAGAAACAGGATGCTGGACAGCTGCTGCACAACACAGTAAGTACCACCAGTAAAAATATCAAATGTGCTCCTGAAATCACCAAAATTTCCAGATCACAACTAGACATATGGAAGTTCATGTATGTGAAATTTCAGATTAAAAATCAAACCAAAAAGGTTATTTTGAAGGTGATCTTTCTGCTGAATCTGAAATGAAAGAATTGAGGGGAGTAAGTTTCATTGAGAAACTCAGTAAGGGTAACACTTGGATTCAGTAGGCAATGTGACCCTCATTAAAACATGCATCCAAAGACACTAAAACAAAAAAAACAAAATGCATATATACAAGATATAGCATCCAAATGCAGCAGCCATTGACAACAAACAAACACATGAAATGCAGCAACAACAATAACCATACGTTAGTCCGTAAAACATGCAATAAACTTAAATAAATCACTGTGGCAGCCCTCCTCAAGATAATGCTTGGCCTTACGAGGATTTTAACAGTAGTTAGTACTAACTTTGGGCTCTAGAAACCCTCACTTTACTGCCACCTTTAGCATGGTAACACTATGGCCGAAACCTTGCCATGCTTCTTTCCCTTTAACCCATACTTGGTTCCTGGAGCTTTTTGCTCTCTTCCAAGCATGGTCTTAGCTTCATGCATGTTTGGAAATACAGTAAACAATCCAGGAAACTTTAGAAAACTCTTATTTCACTGCCGTCTTTGTACACTTGACAGTAGGTCACAAAACCTTGAATAAGTGCACTCCCCTCTCTAAGCTTGGTTCATCAAGCTCATGGCTCTCTTCCAAGCTTAGCCCCTAGCTCCATGGATGGTTGAAAATTGCAGAAAATAGTCCATGAGAGCAAGAGAACCCTTACCTTGAGTGTATGCTGAAATTGGAGCTTGATCCTAGGTGCACCCAAGTATTAGCACCACATAGCTTCCATTTGCCCTTTCTTGCTTTCTTTTGCCTTCAATTTTAATCTTGGAGGTATGGTGACTATGGAAGAAGTGTGGGGGTGGAGATGCTGCATTTTTTCTGCTGCAAGAGACCAAATGTGGGAGATAAAGACAAAGATAACCACTTATAAAGACTTTAGTGCACAAAACACACTTAATAGCCTTAATTAAGCTTTATGTCATTTTCCTTGTTACAAGACCAAGGCTTCTTAGTCTTAATTTCTTGGCCCACATTTGACTTTCTTGCCATGCTTTGGCCAGCCATCCCTTGAGTGGGATAAGTGATTTGGCCACTTAAATGGCCTTAAATGAGCTTAAGGGCACAAAAGACACTTAACAAGCTTAACCTTGCTTTATCTCATTTTCCTTCTCATTAACTATGGTCTCTTTTTCTTAAACTCATTAGTACACATGTGCCCACCATTGTTGACTAATTATCAAGCCTTGGCTGCCTCCCCATGGTGGGAAAACTCCAAATTGCTCCATTTGACTTAAGTCAAAAACGTACACATCATAAGGCTTACACTAGGACACTTAGGTCCTTTATGCCTTTTTGTGTTTTCTTTGTCTTTAGTTGTCTTCCATGAGCAATTTGGTCCTCCAATAGCACTTTCATACCATTCATATCCTTCTCATAACTCTCCAAATCTTTTTCTTGAGAGTTTTGCAATTGAGTACCCGAGTTTCCAAAATCTTATAAAAAAGTCCATAGGTTGCTTGACAAACAAGCAATCCTTAAGGCTTTTCTTGGGGGCCAAGTTACCAACTTGGAACACTTTTAAGGAGGTGTTGATCATGCCTTTTACCCCCACACTTCAAACACTATGTTGAGAATTACACAATATAACGGTTTTTAAACATTATGACACACTTGTAATTCTCCCATTTTTGTGTGGTGGTAACACACCCGATTATGGTCCGAAGTAACCTGCCCCTTCAAGATATCATGAAGAAGGTAGACCACTCAGGAAGGCTTTCAAAATGGTGCATCGAGCTCGGTGAGTATGACATCGCCTATGAACCGAGGAAGGCTATAAAAGCTCAAGCATTAGCAGATTTCATTGCCGAGGTACCGATTGCTGAAGAAAGTCAACCCAACCTCGAGAATAATGAACCTGAGTGGACTCTGTTTGTCGACGAGGCCTTTGGCTCTGAACATCAAGGAGCTAGGGTAATTCTTTGTGGTCCCGAAGGTATGGAAGGTATGAAAGCCATCAAATTTGGGTTTAATGTCACCAAGAATATGGCAAAATATGAAGCCCTCATAGCAGGTTTGCACCTTGCCAGAAGAATTGGTGTGAGAAACCTAAAAGCCCACAGCGATTCTCAGCTAGTGGTCCGATAGATAGCAGGGGACTATAGTGCGAAGGACCCAACTTTGGCAAAGTACCATGAGCTCGTATCAAAGCTCATCCAAGAGTTTGACGCAGTGCACATTGAGAACGTGCCTCGTCGAGACAATACTGAAGCAGATACTCTGGCCAAGTCAAAAAAGTCCACCGAAGTATGAAGTCACCCAAGCATAGCAATAATGAGCATAGCAACCTCGGAAAGGGGATGGAAAAATCCCATGAAAAAGTACCTGACGGCTTCGGAGCTTCCTAAAGACCCTTTTGAGGCAGCAAAAGTGCGAAGACGTTCAGGGCGATATTTCCTAATTGGGGAGGAGTTATATTGACAAGGGTACGCAAGCCTGCTGCAAAGATGTGTCAGCGAAGAGGATGTTGAGACAGTCCTCAAAGAAGTCCACGAGGGGGCCTGTGGTTCCCACATAGGAACTGACACCCTGGCAAGAGTACTACTCCGCTAGGGTTACTTCTGGCCCACCCTAAGAAAGGACGCGAGGCAGTTTGTCCAGAAATGTGACAATTGCCAAAGACACGCCAACATCCAGAGGCTGCCCTCAGAAATGATAACTTTGACTAACTACCCTTGTCCCTTCACAGTATGGGGTATTGACCTTATCGAGCCTCTCCCAACGGCACCCAGAGGAGTAAAGTTCTACGTGGTTATAATAGATAACTTCACTAAATGGATAGAGGCAGAGCCCCTGGGAAACATTTTGGTGAAGGACATACAGAAATTCCCTGGAAGAACATCGTATACAGGTTTGGCATACCGAGGGTGATAGTGGCCTACAATGGTCCCAGTTTATTGATAAGAACTTCCAAGAATTCACCACCGACCTCCGGGTAAAAATGCACTTCACCCCGGTAGCTCATCCCCAGAGCAACGGACTAGTAGAAGTGTCTAACAGAACCATAAATGATGGTTTGAAAAAGAGATTGAGGGAAGAAAAAGGAAAATGGCCAGAAGAACTTCCTAGTGTGCTATGGAGCTATCGGACAACGCCCCGAAGACCCACAGGTGAGACGCCTTTCTCACTCATCTTCGGCACAGAGGCCATTATTCCTATTGAGGTTATCCAGCCATCGGTCAGGATACAAGTATTTGATGAAGAAGGGAATGATCTTGGGTTGAGAACTAAGCTAGATCTAATTGACGAACATAGAGAAGTGGCTGAGGTTAGAAGAAAAGCTTTTCAGTAAAGGGTAGCTATAGCCGCGAACTTGCATGTCAACCGAAAAGGAATTAGGAAGGGAGACCTCGTTCTCTGAAAAACTGAGTTTGAACCCCGAAGACCATCTCATTAAGTACTCTGGGCAAACTGGGAAGGGCCTTATTTGGTCCTTGGCGAGGTTCGGCCAGGAGTCTATAAGCTCGGCAATACTGAAGGTGGATAACTGAAAAATACATGGCATTCAGATGCCCTGAAGAAATTCTACACTTAGAAATTTTTCAGGAAATTTTACACTTAGGAATTTTCTAAGAACAGAAAAGCTTTCTGGGAAAAATAGCCCCACCTAAGAAATCTAACTGAACAAGGTGCAAGTATTTACTTGCAAAAATCACACATTTTCTCCGAAGGTGCGTCAACTGAACATGGCCAATAAAAATAGGCGAAGCTTTGCCAGAACCGGTGTTGTGCCAAACATGGTTGATAAAAGGAGCAACAAATATCTTCCCGAGGGTCCTAGATCGAAAGTAGTCAAACTAACGCTTAGAACCAAAGATTATTTAAGGAGAAACTTGCCTTCAAACTTAGCCAAATTTTGGAGGAAAAGAGGAATATTATTTAAAGGAGCTTATTACAAGGAGGAGTGTTACAAGAAGAAGATTACAAAGAAAAAGAAAAAGTGAAGCCCTGGACACCTAAGGGACCCTACCATCATGAGAAGCTCCATCACCAACATCCTTTGTGTTAGTGTTGTGCCCAAAAGGCCAATCATGAGATGATTGTATTTTTTGCACATTGAGTCATGATATTTTATTAGGGCATTAATCCAGGAATTATGTTTGTTCTTTTGTTTCTGCGTAACTTAACAAACATAATTGTAACCCTCGAATACTAATATTCTCAAACGTCCCTAGTCTAGTATTATTGTGGAGCGGGTAGCAATAATACATAACGAGTAGCATATGTGGAGACTAATATGACATATGTAGTTTGCACATGGGTACAAGTTGGAGAACTTGTGTACTAGACCGACCCACCATGAGAACACTACATGGATCGTTATATGAGTGTCATAAGTGATTCTCATAGTGATCATGGTATATGTAGTCCTTCGACCTAAGATCATCAAGGTTCCCTACATGTGAGTCACACATACTTTGATACTTTCCTTGGTTGCTCGTAATTGAGTGAACTTGAAGGAGGTTATTGGGTATGTCACATATCATGCAGAGGGATTTGTATGATCAAGATGGGATTTGTCCCTCCTATGTAACGGGAGTGATATCTTTAGGCCCCTTGATAGAGTAAGACTTAGAAAAATGCATGGCCATGCTCTGATGAGTTGATATACGATATCAATGTCATCAGTTTTAGTTGGTCTACTTGGTAATCAAGAAACCAAAGATTGGGCTATACGAGACTGACACATTCTATGTCTCGTGCTTAGTCTTGATATCTTGGACAAAGGGACAATGGCATATATCGGTGATGATCATAAAGGTTTAGTCGAATCATCAACAATCTTGTCACTTGGGTAGCAATGATGTGTTGCCAGACACCGCTCATTGCTTATGATAAAATATGTGATTTATGATCATTGCCAACATGGTAAGAGCCTATTGTGTCGCAGACGTAGAGCTATTTGGATCACTAGAGTGCATGGGCTAATAATTTGGGTTTTGGTTTCACAATAATTTCATATTAATAATGGGCCCAACAATTGAGCCATTATTAAGCCCGAAATTAAAGCCTAATTGGATTAGGGCTATGGAACCCATTAGGCCTGGAAGTTGAGTCTCACTATAAATACAACTTCTAGTGAGAAATTCACAGGTCTCCTTGCCTTAGCCTCCCAAAAGGACAGCCGCACTCTTCTCTTGCAATTCCTTGGAGGACGCAAGCTAGCACTGCGAGCGCAAAAGAAACGCATCTACCAGGATGTGGTGGAAGCATGGTGATCCCAATAGGCTCGTGTGGATACCATAGAGAACTTGAACACGTCAACTATTCAAGTTTTGTGATTCGACTCTACAGTTGAGTGAGAGATCTCAACCAAAAATTAGGTACGAAAATTTTTGAACACCCAGTTTACCTCGTTTCACTTGGATCCTGGAGGGTTTCAGTTAAATTTCGCTGCGCTGTTTGGCTCCCAAAACCCAACACTTTGTTACGACCTTCGGTGTGGAAGAAAGAGCAAATGGTAGGTTGAGATGATCTATCTTGGACCAAGCCCAGTGAGGCCCCTCGGGGATGTCCAGAGCAACTAGAAAGGAGAGGTCGAGGTCTGGGTACTTTGCCAAGACTTGATGCCGAGCCAGACAAAAGCTGTCTTGGAAAGCAACCTTGGTTGCTTGGTCAGCCTTATCTTTTTCGATGGACAAGATCTCCAGCTCATTTTCCAACTTGGTGACCTCCCTCTCGAGCTTCTTCATCTTCTTCTTCTTCTTCTTTATCTCCTTCTTCAATGCCTCAACCTCGGCCTGAAGACCGGCATTGTCAGCGAGAGCCTTCATCAGGAGAGTAGAGTCTTCCTCCTTCTCTTTTTTGTAGGCCTCATTTGACGAAGTTAGATCAACAACCTTCACGTCGAGGTCAGACATCTTCTGGGAGAAATCCTTCAAGAGCTCATCCTGGCTCTTCAAGAACTCTTCCCGCAGTTTGGCTGTCTCGTCCTTTGTTATCTTGTTCAGCTTGGCGTACTTAACGACCGAGATGGCACAAAACACCTTGGCCTTCTCCGAGTGCTCTTCGGTCTGAGACCGGATTGAAGATTGCTTTGCTGCCCAAGCTCAAAAGTATCCACTGTACGCCGAGAGCTGCAAAAAAAAGAAGGACATTTGGTGAAATTTTACAAAGAAAACAGATACTTAGAAAAATTTGGAGAAAGCATAAAGGGTCTGAAGAATACCTGGGCACCGTGTTTGGACATCCTCACAGCAAGGACCTCCTCATTTGGGCACTCATCTGCCAGGGATTTGAACATGGCTTGGGTAAGCACGCCCCTCGCCATTTAGGGAGCCATTTGCTGGCTATTTTTGGAGAACAAATTCATGTCATCCGTGGAAGACTAGAAAGGCTCCCTAGGAACCTTATCCTTTGGCATATGGGAGTCCTGAAGGGCTCGCTTCCGAGCATGCTCCACCATCAACGCCGAGGGCACCAGTTCCTTTGCAAAGTCACGCTGAAGTTCCATCAGTATATTGTCCCTTAGCCATACGTCTATACGGTTGAGAATGCTAAAAATGTTTGAATTCATAAGAAAATGGTTAAGGGGCAAACCTGGTGGAACCTCGGCAATGTCATCGTCAGAATCGTGGACCTCCTCCACTTTGGCAGTAACCTGTTTGCCTTTCCTTTGTCTTCGCTCCTTGAGCTCTTCAGCAGAAGGGCCTCCTGCCGAAGTGCCCAAGATGTCCGCTGAAGTAACAGGACTCTGGGGAGACGAGGTGACGGCCACCTCCAATGGCTGGTCCCTGACCTCTATGATGTCCTCCGAGGGAGGAGGAAGAAGGTCCTTCTTCACTTTCTTGGCCGAAGATGGCCCCCCTCCAGACGCCTTCCACCGCTTTGGGGCAGCCTTCTTCTTCTGTTCCCCCTTCTCGGCTTGACCGAGGAACAGGGTTTTTGTAAAAGTGATGGCCAGGGGCCTCATCGTTTAGAGTCATGATGACTGGAGGGGAGACTTCTGGGAGGAAGAACGCCTGGTGGAATGGATCGCCTAAAGGAGAGTGCCTGAAAGCTTAGAAACAAAGGGTTAGGAGGCCCCCGGAGTGTTTTTCCAGGGGGGGAGCCTCCGACGCCCAAGTCAGTGGTGGCTGAGAGAAAGGCAGAGAAAATAGCACAAAGGGCCGAGGAGTCTCACCTGGTAATTTTCTCAGAGTGTGGGAGCCGTGTTTTTCCAACCAGCCTCCTGCCAAGCATTAATTCCTGGTATTTATAGGAGCGCCTAGCCCGTTCAGATCGTGACACGTGTTCGGTCGGATGTTCCTGAATTTTTGGGCGTAGGAGACAGATAGCTGGTAGCAGGTTGCCTTGAGCCATGTGCTGAGACGGGCCATGATGTGATTCTAATGGCGTCAGCATGGCAATGCGCCTTTTGAGGCGGATTGTGGCGTCTGCGAATGGATGTGTCAGAGGCTTCCTTAAATGCTTCCATAAATGCTCCTGCCGTACTCCCGAGGTCCCTGGGTGAGGTCGTCCTTCAGTACGGACAGAGCCTCTTCGGGAAACAAGCCCTCAGTTCGGGGGTTCCCAGTTTCAGGGAGTTCCGCCTTCGGGGATATCATGTTCGGCTCGCTATGTCAGGTGCCGTTTTTCCGAAGGCGATCTGTTCACAACCTTGGGGGGGCAAGTAGTGTCCTCAGGTTTTCCTGGCGTGCCGGGCTCGGAGCTCTTCGGCTATCTCCCGAGGTGCATGATCACACCTTTTCTCGGGTAGCGCCAGCTTCTTCTGGCCATTCTTGTGGCAGGGAGTTCGGCCAGATAGAGGCGATAGCGTTTGGCTATCACATGCCCCCCTTGGGAAAGCCGAAGTGAAGACTTCGGTTTGCATCTCTTTCCGAGGTTGTTTATTGGAGTCTGTTTGGAAGCTCAACCTGTTCCGAGGATGCGCCTTTTGCTCGAAGATCATGGGCTCTTCGGCCTTGGCCTGTTCTTTGGTGTCTTCGAGGCGGAGCCTGTGCCGAAGATACACCTCTTGCCCGAAGGTCATGGGCTGTTCGGCCATAGCCTGTCTCTTGGCGTCCTCGAGTTGGCCTGCTCTTTGTTTCTGCAGGTCTGTTTGGCCAAGCGTGTCAGTCTGAGCGGCGCGTCCCAGTTTTCCAGGGATGTCAGAAGACGTGTCCCAGTTTTCAAGGGACGTTTGGAGGACGTGTCCACCATTTTTCCGCAGCGGTTGACACGTGGCGCTTTGCCATTGGAGGAGAGTCACGTCGGTTACAGAGGGCACGCCTTTTCAGGTGCAGAGAGCAGTTACGGCGACGGTTCGCCTCCAAAGGGCACTTATGGCGATGTTTCGGTTACCCACCTCTGGCTTTATAAATAGCCCATTCCATCATAAGTTCCCTTTGCTTTTTCTTCTGCTCTTTTCTCTGCTTTGCCCCTGTTCTTGCATTTTCTTGCTTTCTGTGGCGGAGCTACCTTAATCAGAGCTTTTTTCCAGCCAACTTTCACGACGGCGTCCTCAGATTTTGGCAAATCTTTCGGTGGGTTTTTGTTTTCCAGTGTGTTTTGATCCCCATGTTCTTCTGAGTTTTTCTCTGGAAACTGTTTTCTTCCGTTTTCAAACTCGTTTTCATGTCGAAAATGCCCATTCCTGAGAGCTGGCAGCCTCTTTTAGCCCATCCTTGTTGCACCACCCCTGCAAAGTTAGAGAGGTGGAAGAAAAAATTCTTTCTTCCCTCTTACGCCATTACTAGGCTGCCTCGTTCTAGCCATTATGCTTTTTCAAACCATAGTAAGGAGGTTACCGTTTTTCGAGCCCAGCTGAAGGCCGGTCTTCGGTATCCTCCCCCGAAGATGGTGTGCGAGTTCTGCAAATTTCATGGCATTGCTGTGAACCAGCTTCCCCCGAACTCGTTCTGCTATTTTAACGCCTACCTCTGCATGTGTGGCGTCTTCGGGATAGAACCCCATTTCATAATCTTTATGCAGTACTACAAGCTCTCTGTGGTCCCGAAGGGTGGCTTCTATTTCATGCTACCTCGGGGATCCGGGAGCAAGAAATTCATGTTCACCTTCGCCACTAAGGATAGCTGGCGGGGGTGGCGGCGGGTGGCAACAGAAGTTCTTCTTCCTGAAGATGGACGAGGCCTGGTCGTACGTTCCGACCAAATGGGCTCAGGGAACACTGGATGTGGACGTTGTTGATCCGAGGATGCTGCTGACCCCAGAGTTGGCTCCCGTGTTCGCGGATTTCGACGCCCGCATTCGGGCTGTCTCTGACTGGGATCCCGAGGTCGCTCCGCGCGCCCTTTACCCTTTTCCAATCAACTGGAAGTTGATGACCGAAGAGGTCCTTCGGGAATTAAAGGTGGTAAAGGAGCACAAGACTGACCTCAAGATGCCAGCTCCTGCCATCGCCGGGAAGGATTCCTGGTTGGTCAAGCTTCTTAAGGAGGAGATTTCTTTCGAAACGCTTGTCGAAAGTGAGTCATCTTCTACTCCTTTGCTGTTTTTTTCCTTGGACTTACGCTGATGTTTCTCTCCTTTTTCAGAGATGGGCGACGGGACTGCCGCCTATTACAAGTCCCTTTTCTCCGGCCAAGTGGAGAAGGGGGATCAGACAAAGAAGGCGGCTTCCCGAAGGCGAAAGTCCGTTGGTGCTGGTCCCTCGTCTAAACGGGCGAAGAAGACTGTTATTTCTTCCCATTTGGAAAGTATTAGGGAGGGAAACGAGGACGCCGAGGTTGCTGTCACTTCGCCGCCTGATGATTCGGCCGAGGTCCCCTGCTCAGGTTCCTCTAGAAGAAATTCCCGAGGAGACTGCTGAGGAGCCTGGGACAGCCGAGATTCCGGCGCCTGAGACTGCTGCTTCCGAGGTCCCTTCAACCGACGTCCCTCCTCAAAGTCCTACTGCGTCGCAGGCCCTCCTTGATGTAGTGGTAGAAGTACCTTCTGCCGAGGAGCGGCGCAGGCGGAAGGGCAAGGGCATTTCGACCGAGGAGGCCGAGGACTCCGAGGACGTCGTTGTCGAGGTTCCACCAGGTTTGTTTCCAGACAAAGTGTACTTCCTTTGTTTTTTCTGGATTGCCTTCTTTGTCTTTAATCTCCTTCTCATTCTTGCCACGCAGGGGAGTTGACTACCCCTGACTGGGCGGCCGAACATGCTCGGAAGCGAGCTCTTCGGGACGCCAAAATCCCGCAAGGGAAGATACCCAAGGAGCCTTTCTGGACGTTCACGGAGGACATGAATTTGTACTCCGAGGACGTTCCTCAAATGGCTAAGGAAATTTCGAAGGGGGTGCTCACCGAGGCCTCCTTCAAGGCTATAGCGGCGGCCCATCCGGGGGATAACACTCTCGCCGCAAAGATCACCGAGCATGCTGCTCAGGTATATCCTTCACAGCTCTTTCCCTTCAATTTTTTCCTAAGTGTTTGGCTCTTACTGACCTTGCGTTTTATCTTCTTGCAGCTGCTGGGGTACGCCGGCTTTCTCCGAGTTCGGGTGGCCAGGGAGGTTGCCTTCCGAACTTCGGCCACTCAGACCATGAATGAGGCGAGGACCGCACTCGCGGAGTCGGCCGCCAAAAACCAGCAGCTGAAAGAGGCTGCTGAGAAAGAAGTGACTGCCCTTCGGGAGGAGTTCCGGAAGGAAAAAGAAGAATTTCAAAAGGTCTCCTCCCAGAAGATTGCTGACCTCGGTGAACAAATAAAGGGGATGCTCGCCGCCAACGAAGATCTTCTCAAGCACAAGGCTGGTTCTGACAGCCTTATAATGTCGTTGACGAGTGAGAATAAAACTCTCCGGGCTGAGGTCGAGTCTTTGAAGAAGGGGTCCAAGGGGACGCTGGAGATAAAGGCGCTGAAGGAGGAGATCCCTGAACTGGAGGACGAGCTTGACGACCTCGAGCTTGATAAGAACGAGTCTGATCAAATGGCGAAGGTTGCCTTTCAGGACGGCTTCTGCCTTGCTCGTCACCAGGTTCTCCAGAGGTTCCCAGATTTAGACCTCTCTTTTCTGGAGGCCCTATATATTCCTGAGGGACCTCGGTGGGAATGGTCCAAGGTCGAGCATCTGAAACTTCCTCCTTCAATGCCGGCGCGAAAGGTGGTGGAAAAGGGCGGGCCAGCGAGTGGCTTTCGGGACGCCGCGAACCCTTAGGCTATTTTTTAGGGCCCCTTTTCCTTCCCTTCTACTTTGTACTCCTTCTTCGGTCACTTCTTCTGTAAAGCAACTTTGCTCTTAATGAAGATTTTTTTTGGCTAAGTCTTTTCTTGCAAGTTTCTTCATTTCCATTGTCCCGAACACGTTCGCTCAAGAGACTTCGGAAAACCTGTGATCAAAGAAACTCTTTTACCTTCCTTTGGCCGAGCCTGTTTGCTCCAGAGGCTTTCTGGAATGTCTAAAAAAATTTGACTAAATCTTTTTGCAGGCTTTTGCATTTCCAATTTGTCCCGAACATGATTGCTCAAGGGACTTCGGAAAACCTTTAGTCAAATTTTTGTTTTCCAGTTGTCCCGAGCATGTTTGCTCAAGGGACTTCGGAAATCCTTTCGCGAGATTGTTCACTTTCCATTTTCCCGAGCACGTTCGCTCAAAGGAGTTCGGAAAATTATCTCTGCGTTGGCTATGGCGAGTACTTCTGCGAGATTTTTGTTTTCCATCTTTCCCGAGCGTGATGGCTCAAGGGACTTCGGAAAGTCATATCTACGCTTTATGATGGCGAGCATCTTCGCGGAATTCTGCTTTGCACAATTTTGGATACTTAAGAACTTTCCTTAAGAGCATTCTGTACTTACAATTCCTCCGCTTCATCTTAGGCGTAGAATTTTTTCAAGGCGTCTGAGTGCCAAGTGTTTTTCAATTCTACGCCTTCGGCGTCGCCAAGTTTGTACACGCCTTTTCGTACTTCGGCGAGAACCAGATAAGGTCCTTCCCAGTTTGCGCGAAGTACTCCGTGGGACGGCCTTCGGGGTGCAAAGTCAGCCTTTCGGAGAACGAGGTCTCCCTTCTTGATTTCTTTTGGCCTGGCCCGTAAGTTTATAGCCGCGGCCACTCTTTGCTGAAAAGCTTTTCTTCTCAGCTCGGCTATTTCTCTGTGTTCGCCGACGAGGTCGAGCTTGGTTCTGAGGCCGAGGTCGTTTCCACCTTCATCAAATACTTGCACCCGTATTGATGGTCTGACTATCTCGACTGGGATAATGGCCTCTGTCCCGAAGACTAGTGAAAAGGGAGTTTCCCCTGTGGCTCTCCGGGGCGTCGTTCGGTAGCTCCATAATACGCTTTGGAGTTCTCCTGGCCATTTCCCTTTTGCTTCTCCCAGTCTCTTTTTCAGGCCATCTTTTATGGTCCTGTTCGATACTTCCACCTGCCCGTTACTTTGGGGGTGAGCTACTGGGGCGAAGTGCATCTTTATTCCGAGGTCGCTGATAAATTCCTGGAATCCTTTGTCTATGAATTGGGATCCATTATCAGCTACTAGTACCCTCGGTATGCCAAATCTGCATACGATGTTCTTCCATACGAACTTCTGCACTTCTTTTGCCGAGATAGTTGCTAGTGGTTCTGCCTCCACCCACTTTGAGAAATAGTCCACTGCTACCACGCAGAATTTCACGCCTCCGGGTGCTGTGGGGAGTGGCCCAATAAGGTCTATACCCCAGACTGCGAAGGGCCAAGGATAGTCTGCCGAACTTACCATTTCCGAGGGTGTCCTCTGGATTTTTGCATGTCTCTGGCAACTACCGCACTTCCGGACGAACTGTCTTGCGTCCTTTCTCAGGGTAGGCCAGAAGTATCCTTGGCGGAGTATCACTGCTGCAAGGGCATCAGTTCCAATGTGTGAACCACACATGCCTTCGTGAACTTCTTCAAGGACCATTTCAGTATCCTCTTCATTCACACATCTTTGCAGCGGATTCGCATATCCCTGCCGGTATAACTCTTCGCCAATCAGGAAGAATCTTCCGGAGCGTCTTCGCAGTCTTGCAGCATCGCCGGGGTCTTCGGGGAGCAAATTCTCTGCGAGGTATCTTTTTATTGGGTCTTTCCACCCTGTTCCCGAGGTCGCCATGCTCAGCACTGAGATGCTCGGATGGTCTAGCACCTCGGTGTATGTTTTCGACTTCGCCAAGCAATCTGCCTCAGTGTTATTCCGCCGAGGTACATTTTCGATCCGTACGGCGTCAAACTCTTGGATGAGCTTTGCTACCAGCTCGTGGTATTTTGCCAAGATTGGGTCCTTCGCCCCATAATCTCCTGCCGTCTGCCGAACTACCAGCTGGGAATCGCTGTGAGCCTTTAAGTTTCTCACGCCAATCTTTCTGGCCAAGCGTAATCCCGCTATGAGGGCTTCATACTCAGCTACATTGTTGGTGACGTTGAAGCTGAACTTGATAGCCTTCATTACCTCCAGGCCTTCGGGGCCCCTGATAATTACTCCAGCTCCCTGGTGTTCGGACCCCGAGGCTCCGTCTACGTGCAAGGTCCATTCTGGCTCACCCTCTTTTGGATCTGAATGGCTCTCCTCAGTGGTGGGTATTTCGGCGATAAAATCTGCCAGTGCTTGAGCTTTTATGGCCTTCCGAGGCTCATACGTGATTTCGTGTTCGCCCAGCTCTATGCACCACTTGGAGAGCCTTCCCGAATGATCAACTCTCTTCATGACATCCCGTAGCGGCAGACTACTTCGGACGATGATGGGGTGAGCCTGAAAGTATGGTCGCAGCCTTCTCCCTGCAAGCACCAAGGCGTATATAGCTTTTTGAAGCAAAGGGTACCTGATTTCGGCGCCATGCAGGGACTTGCTGACATAGTAGACCGGCCATTGCTTTGGCCCTTCTTCTTTCATGAGGACCGAGCTCACAGCTTTTTCTGTGACGGCGAGGTACAGTACGAGGGGCTCTCCCTCCCGAGGTTGTCGCAGAGTCGGCAGGCTGGCCAAGTAGACTTTGAGTTCTTCCCAGGCTTTTTGGCAATCTTCATCCCAAGGATGATCATTTCTTCCGAGGTTGCCTTCCATTTTTGCTGCCTTTGTGAGGACTTTGAAGAAAGGTCGACACCTATCTCCGTACCTGGAAATAAACCTGCTCAGAGAGGTTATTCTTCCGGTGAGTCTCTGCACGTCTTTGACTGTGGCAGGAGTTCGGAACTCAAGCAGAGCCTTAATCTTCTCGGGGCTAGCATCGATGCCTCTTTTGGATACCATGTACCCAAGGAATTTTCCCGAGGTCACCCCGAAGATGCACTTCTTAGGATTAAGGCGGATCCCGAAGGCTCTAAGCTTTTGGAAGGTTTCCTCTAAATCTGCAACGTGGTAGCCAGGCAGCTTGCTCTTGACTATCATATCATCAACATACACCTCCATGTTTCTCCCCATTTGGTCTTTGAAGACCTTGTTCATCAGCCTCTGGTAGATGGCTCCTGCATTTTGGAGCCCGAAGGGCATCCTGATATAGCAATATGTTCCTCCCTCGGTGATGAAGGCAGTCTTCTCTTCATCTTCGGGGTCCATCCTTATTTGATGGTAGCCACTGAAGGCGTCTAGGAAACTTAGGAGCCCATATTCAGCAGTTGAATCTACCAGTTGATCTATTGGCGGCAGAGGGTATGAGTCTTTCGGGCAAGCATCGTTCAAGTTTCTGAAGTCGATGCACATCCGGAGTTTGCTGCTACCTTCTTTTGTGGCAATGACCACGTTGCTTAACCATTCGGGGTACTTGACCTCCCTGATAACTTCAGCATCTAGGAGACGCTGGACTTCGGTTTTGACAAAGTTGCTTTTGTGGGCTGAGATGCTCCGTTTCTTTTTCCGGACAGGTTTTGCTTCCGGGCTTACTTTGAGGCTATGCTGTATTATGCCAGGGTTTACTCCTGGCATATCTTTCGGCGAGTAGGCAAACAGATCTTTATTTTCCAGCAGAAAGGATACAAGTTTTTCCTTGTCACCTTCGGCCAAGCTCTTCCCTATTCGGGTAGATTGACCTGGGACAAGCTCTACTGCTTCCGTTTCTGCTTTGGCGAGATCTTCTTCTTTGCCTTTTTCTAGCGCCTTTGCCTCCATCGTTTGCGCGAGGTTGCTCGCCGGAGCTTTTCGTGCTTTTACAAACACCTTTCTTACCTCGGCTTGGTCTATGAAGACCTCTGCATCTCCATCCTTGGTGGCGAATGTGACAGTCAAGTACTTCACATCAGGGCGAATATGCAGGTTCCCCATTGTCTGTCTTCCAAGGATGGCGTTGTACGAGGACGGGACGTCCATGACGATGAATCTCGCCATTGTGGAGGCGTACAACTCAGCTGCTCCGTCTACCGAAGTCCCTCTCATCATCAGCGGGAGATCGATCCATCCGAGGACGGGGAGTTCGGATGGTCCAACCCCAAAAGTGGGCGAGGTGACAGGCTTCAGTTCGCTGCTGGAGATGCCCAAGCTCGGCAGCAGGTGCGAGAATAGGACGTCAGCATTTGAGCCATCATCAAGCAACACTCTTTTGACGTCCCAGTTCCCTATTCTCGCCATAATCAGCAGCGGATCGTCGTGGGGGAAGACGACGGTGGAGCCATCTTTGCGAGCCAGCTTCTTTGATGGACTTTGATACTCCATGACTGCAATTTCTCTGGCTTTCCGCTTTCTTTCCGAGGATGGGAGCCCCGTGGTGATGGTTTGGATAACCCCTGAAGGAGGTGGAGGGCGCCTTTTTGGACTTCTATTTCTCCGCCTGTCGGAGTCGTAATCCTCGTCTTCGGCCCTTTCTTCCTCCTCTTTTCTTCTCTTTGGGGAAGGCATCCGCAGGTACTTCCGAAGTTGGCCTTGTTTTATCAGCGACTCTATGTACTTCTTCAGCTGGAAGCAGTCTTCGGTGTCATGACCGTGGTCGCGATGAAACTGGCAGAACTTCTTGGCATTCTTTTTGTTATCGGCGGTCATGGCCCTTGGCCGCCGAATCTGCGTCCCTTGCCTTTCCAGCGCCATGAGTATGCTGGTCCGTGTGGTGCTCAGGGGCGTGAAACTTTGAGGTTTCCTTCCCCGCATCCTCCGAGGTCGTCCTGCCTGTTCCGTCGGATGCCGAGCTTGTTGACTGGACCCTTCGGCGCGGTGGTGATCGGACTTCGGCCCTGCCATTCTTAGCTCCTCGGCTGTCATGTGCTGTTCGGCCCTTCGGTAAAATTCTCCGAGGGTGTCCGGGGGGTCCTTTGAGAACTCGTAGAACAGCTGTGAGTCCCGCCGAAGGCCCCGTGTCATGGCAAGAATGCGGATTTCGGGCCGAAAGTCTGGGACGCTCAGGGCTTCCCTATTGAATCTTTCGACATAGTCTCGGATGGTTTCTCCGTTCCTCTGCTCTATGTCGAACATCTGCACAGGCATCTTCGCAGTTGGCCTGCTCCCAATGAATTGCTGCGTGAAGGCCGTGGACAACTCCTGGAACTCAGTGATGGTCCCTGGAGGCAATGAATTGTACCACGCAGTTGCTGGCCCTGTGAGGGTGACTTCAAAGCATTTGCACATGGTAGCGTCATCAGCACCGTGCATTATCATGCTGCGTCTGTACTTCGTCAAGTGGGCCTGTGGATCTGTAAGGCCATCATAAATTTCCAGGCGAGGTACTCTGAAGTTACCTGGCATAGCTGCCTCAACGACGGCCTGAATGAATGGGGAGTCATCTTCGCAGCATGTTCCAGAGAGTCTGGCCCAAACGGGTTTTCTGGCCACTTGTTTCTCCACTCTGTCCAGCCGTGCTAGTATCCTCTCCATAAGCACTGTGGCGCTAGGGCCTTCTTCAGGGAATGGAGATCGTCGGCGCCTCTTCGGGGAGCGAGTTCGGCGCTGAGGGGACAAGGACCTCGCCTCAGGCGACGAACTGCTTCGCTGTGAGACTCTCGGTCGCTTGGACCCGGTTTGTCCCACAGGCCGTTTCCCGAGGGCTATATCTTCTGTGGATGATTCTTCGCGAGGGTCTCCACTCCCCGAACTGCGATGTGTAGACTTGGGGCTTCTCTCCCGAGGGCGTGTCGGTGAGGGGGGTCTCTGGGCCCGTGCTTGCTGTGGCCACCTTCGGTCGATCTGCTGGGTCACTTCAGCAACGACCGAACGCTGAAAGTCCCTCAAGAAGCTCATGGTGACTACCAGAGGGCGGTCTTCCTCAGGCGCAGAAGTCCCTGGGAGTGTTTGCTCAGCAGCCGGTTGTGTCTCAGGCGCGGACGGGGACCTTGGGAGTCCCTTGTCCTTAGAACGCCGAGTCTCAACGACGGCGATCTCAGAGCGGGTTCCCACAGACGGCGCCAAATGATGGCCAGGGGCCTCATCGTTTAGAGTCATGATGACTGGAGGAGAGACTTCTGGGAGGAAGAACGCCTGGTGGATTGGATCGCCCAAAGGAGAGTGCCTGAAAGCTCAGAAACAAAGGGTTAGGAGGCCCCCGGAGTGTTTTTCCGGGGGGGGAGCCTCCGACGCCCAAGTCAGTGGTGGCTGAGAGAAAGGCAGAGAAAATAGCACAAAGGGCTGAGGAGTCTCGCCTGGTAATTTTCTCAGAGTGTGGGAGCAGTGTTTTTTCCAACCAGCCTCCTGCCAAGTATTAATTCCTGGTATTTATAGGAGCGCCTAGCCCGTTCAGATCGCGACACGTGTTCGGTCGGATGTTCCTGAATTTCTGGGCGTAGGAGACAGATAGCTGGTAGCAGGTTGCCTTGAGCCATGTGCTGAGACGGGCCATGATGTGATTCTGATGGCGTCAGCGTGGCAGTGCGCCTTTTGAGGCGGATTGTGGCGTCTGTGAATGGATGTGTCAGAGGCTTCCTTAAATGCTTCCATAAATGCTCCTGCCGTACTCCCGAGGTCCCTGGGTGAGGTCGTCCTTTGGTACGGACAGAGCCTCTTCGGGAAACAAGCCCTCAGTTCGGGGGTTCCCAGTTTCAGGGAGTTCCGCCTTCGGGGATATCATGTTCGGCTCGCTATGTCTGGTGCCGCTTTTCCGAAGGCGATCTGTTCACAACCTTGGGGGGCCGAGTAGTGTCCTCGGGTTTTCCTGGCGTGCCGGGCTCGGAGCTCTTCGGCTATCTCCCGAGGTGCATGATCACACCTTTTCTCGGGTAGCGCCAGTTCTTCTGGCCATTCTTGTGGCAGGGAGTTCGGCCAGATCGAGGCGATAGCGTTTGGCTATCAAAAAGGCAGCTGACTGGTCGCCCATTTCTGAAAAAGGAAGAAAATAATTAGTGTAAGTCCAAAGGGGTACTCATAGCAAAATTTGGAAAGTGACTTACTCTCGACAAGGGCTTCGTACGTGAGCTCCTGCCAAAGGAGCATTTCCAGCCATGCCTTCTTCCCGTCGATGGTAGGCACTGGCATGCCGAGGTCGGTTTTGTGCTCCTTGATCACCCCTAACTCTCGAAGAACCTCTTCGGTCATGAGGTCCCACTTGATGGGGAAGGGATATAAGGAGCGTGGTGGGACCTGGGCATCCCAATCGATGACAACTCAGATACGGCTGTCGAAGTCCTCAAACCTCATCGTTAGCTCAGGAGTTAGCAACTTCTTGGGATCAACAACATCTGTCTCCAGCATCCCCCAGGCCCACCTAGTCGGCACGTACGACCACGCCTCTACCAAATTCAGGAAGAAGAACTTCCTTTGCCACCCTCGCCAACTGTCCTTGGTGTCGAAGGTGAACATGTATTTTTTGCTCCTAGATCCCCGAGGTAGCATGAAATAGAAGCCACAGTTCGGGACCAGATAGAGCTTGTAATACTGCATGAAGATGATGAAGTGGGGTTTTATCTTGAAAACCCCACACATGCAAAGAAAAGCATTAAAGTAAGAATAGGAGTTAGGAGGAAGCTGATTCACGGCTATGCCATGGAATTGGCAAAAGTCGCAAATCATTTTCAGTGGAGGAAACCAAAGTCCAGCCTTCAATTGGGCTCACAAAACAGTAACCTCATCTGATGTAATCATGAAACTGAACAGGCCAGGATGGGGTAGCCTGATAATGACATAAGAAGGAACAAAAAATTTAGTTGTCCACTTCGTTAACTTCTCCGAAGTGGTACAACACGAATGACACATGAGAGGAAGCCATCTCTCGGGACGAGTTTGGATGAACATGATTGGAACAGGAGAAGACATGTTTGGTAGGAAGAAATGACTTCAGTAAAGAAAGTCAAAGGACTTTGGGAAAAGAAAACAACTTTGGACAACCAAAAAAAATAGAAAGGGGAGAAACCAAAGTACCTTGGAAAGGAAAACCCACCAAAGTTTTTGCTGAAGTCGGGATTGGTTGATGCCATCGTAAAGGCTCACCGGAAATTGCTCCACCGCTTGCACCACCGCAGAAATGGGAGATGAGCATGAGAGCAAACAAGAGCAGAAGGAAAAGCAAAGGAAAGCAAGTGGGAACTCTAAAGAGGGGAAAGGCTTATATAGACCGAAGGAGGTAGGCGAATCATTGCCATAATTGCTCCTCAAAGGCGAATCATCGCTATATTTCCCTGCTGAAGACAAAGAGACGCGGTTGATGCAACCGATGCAACTGTCCCTCAGTCACCACATGACACGCGTCACCTAGCACAGGAAACAAGGGCATGCCTTCTGACAGCATGGATGCCTTGGCAAGCATATCCGAAGTAACGCGTTTGTTTGGTCAGATGACGTAACGGGTCACTGACAAACAACATAGGCCCAAAGAAAGAGGATCTCCACCTCAGGCTGGCGAAATAACTTCAGGAACGTAAGAAATTCGGCCAAAACTAGGAAATCCACTTAAGTACCAAATGAGCCACCTCAGTTGGGAAGAGGCATCCCACAATTGCCGAAACCCCCCAAAGAAGATAACCTCGGCTAAAAACTCAGTCATGATAACTGAGCTAGCCACCTCCTTCCACGAAGGCCACCATAATTTGCTCAAATAACCGAAGATATAACTTTGGCCTGTCAATGGGGGCATGTGATAGCCAAAGGGCTATTGCCCTTCAAATCCCCAAGCTCTGATGAAGCGCCACCCTTAGTAAAGGCAAGCGTCACCCTCGAAGAATGCAAAGCACTAACCTCAGGAAAATAGGGTACGGCAACCTGACCCCCCGACCTCGGTGATCTACCATCACCCTCGGGGGAATGTCAATCCTGACCTCAGGAGTACGGTGCACTATCACCCTCGATAAGATGACCTGACTAGCTTTGGAAGAGATAGGCTCACCATCTTTGATAGGAGAAAACAACACCGAAGGGAATCATCCGTGCTGAGGGGACTCGCGAATAACTAGAGCAACCTTGGAAAGAAGCCCTCCTGTCCTGAAGAGCTTTCTTTCACTGAAGGGATCTCGGGGATACGACAAAAATGGTTAAGGAACCTCTGACATGTCTCCCTCGTACACGCCCTGACACGCAAACCTACTGCGGCCATGACTTCTGGCCAAGACGGCTATGGCCAGCTAGAGGTCTTCATTCCTAAAGGTACGGACAACATCAGACCGAACACGTGTCATGATCTGAGCGGGCTAGGTTAAATAGACTTCTCCATGCACCCTAATATAAATACTTGGGAAATGACCATAGTAAAAGAGAGCAAATACTGGACTCTCAAAGGAAACATATTTTCTATTCTCCATCACTCTTCAACTCACTAAATACTGACTTCGGCGTCAGAGGCTCCTTCCCCGGAAAGAAGCTTCGGGGACCTGCTAACACTTATTCTTTGAGTGTTTCAAGCAATCATTCCCTGGAGGTCTCTTCCACAGGCGCCCTCCTCACCAGAAGTCCCTTCTAGGCTTACCATGTCATACTTGAATGTTCTCAGTTTAACACTTACACCCTTCTTCTTATTTTCAATCAAGTCCATCATGTTTGTTTTGCATTTTCCTTGCATTCTTGGCCTAGGCCAAGTACTGAGGGATGGTCCTGATAGCCTTCGTGCTGAAGACGAGTGAGAAAGGTGTCTCACTGGTGGCCCTTCGGGGAATTGTTCGGTAACTCCATAGCACAGTCGGTAGCTCTCGTGATCATTTCCCCTTTGCTTCCTTCAGCCTCTTTTTCAAGCCATCTTTTATCATTTTGTTGGATACTTCAACTTGTCCATTGGTCTGAGGATGGGCCACCAGGGTGAAGTGCAATTGTATCTCGAGGCCGATTGTGAATTCCTAGAACCCTTTATCAGTAAACTGGGAACCATTATCGGCAACTATCACCCTCGGCACGCCGAATCTGTATATGATGTTCTTCCAGACAAATCTTTGTATGTCCTTCACCGATATTGCTGCTAAAGGCTCTACCTCGATCCATTTGGTGAAATAGTCTACTGTGACTACGTAGAACGTGACTCCTCCTGGAGCTGTTGGAAAAGGTCCGATGAGGTCAATACCCCAAACAGCGAAGGGGTGAGGGTAGTTTGCGGAAGTTATGACTTTCGAGGGTAGTCTCTGGATAGAAGCGTGTCTCTAGCAGCTGTCGCATTTCTAGACGAACTGCCCCACATCCTTCCTCAAGGTAGGCCAGAAGTATCCTCGGTGAAGTATTACCTCGGCAAGGGCATCAGTTCCTATGTGAGAACCGCAAGTCCCTTCATGGACTTCTTTGAGGACCATCTCAATGTCTTCTTCACTGACACACCTCTATAAGGGACTTGTGTACCCTTATCGGTACAGTTCTTCCCCAATCAAGAAGTATCTTCCTAAGTGCTTTCACACTTTTGCACTTTTGTGGCTTCAAGAGGATCTTTGGGAAGTTCTGAGGTTGTGAGGTATTTCTTGATAGGGTCTTTCCATCCTCCGCCCGAGGTTGTCATGCTCATTATCGCTATACTTGGCTGATACAATACTTCAGTGGACTCTTTTGGTTTCCCAAAAGCATATGCTTCCATATTATCTCACTGAGGTACATTTTCTATATGTACTGTGTCGAACTCTTAGATTAGCTTTTTCACGAGGTCATGGTATTTTTCCAAGTTTGGGTCCCTTGCACCGTAGTCCCCCGCCATCTATCGTACCACTAACTGAGAATCGCTGTGGGCCTTCAGTTTCCTTACACCAACCCTTTTTGCCAGCCACAAGCCTACTATAAGGTCCTCATATTCCGTGACATTGTTGGTGACATTGAATCCGAATTTGATGGCCTTCCTGGCTTCCATACCTTAGGGGCTATGGAGGATTACTCTAGGATTACTCTAGCTCCTTGGTGTTCAGAACCGGAGGCTCCATCATCAAAGAGTGTCCACTCAGGTTCATCTTTTCCAAGGTCTTCCAGGGTATCCTTGATTTTTGGCTCCTTGGCAATGAAGTCAGCCAATGCTTGGGCTTTTTTTGCCCTTCTCGGCTCATAGGTGATACCGTATTCACCAAGCTCAATGCACCATTTTAACAATCTTCCAAGTGGTCTACCTTTCTCATGACATCTCGAAGAGGTAGGTTACTTCGGACCATGATAGGGTGCCCTTGGAAGTAAGGTCGCAACCTTCTACTTGCTAGTACTAGGGCATAGATGGCCTTCTTCAGAAGAGGGAACCTAACTTTGGCACCGTGTAGGGACTTACTCATATAGTATACTGGCCATTGCTTTCCTCCCTCTTCCTTTACTATCAACGAGCCTACTGCCTTTTCAGTGACGGTGAGGTAGAGGATGAGGGGTTCTCCCTCCCACGGCTGCCAAAGTGTTGGCAAACGGGTTACGTAGCTTTTGAGCTTATCCCAAGTTTTTTGGCAATCTTCATTCCAAGGGTGTTCCTTGGGACTGAAGTCATCGTCATTTTTTGCTGCTTTAGTGAGCACTTTGAAGAATGGTCAGCACCTATCCTCGTATCTGGAGATGGATCTACTAAGGGCCATGATTCTTCCTGTGAGTCTTTGCATGTCCTTGGTTGTAGTGGGAGTTCGAAACCCTAGCAAGGCCTTAACCTTTTCTATGTTGGCATCAATACCTCTTTCTGATACCATGAATCTGATGAACTTGCCCGCATTCACTCAGAATACACACTTCTTAGGCTTGAGACGTATTCCAAATTCTTGAAGTCGATGGAACGTTTCCTTTAAGTCTAGGATATGACTACTAGGCAGTTTGTTCTTAATTAGCATATCTTCGATGTATACCTCCATATTTCTCCCAATTTGGAGTTGAACACTCTGTTCATAAGCCTTTGGTATATGGCCCCTGCATTTTTAAGGCCAAAGGGCATTCTGATGCAGCAGTAGGTCCCGACTTCAGTGATGAAGGCAGTTTGCTCCTCATCTTCAGAATCCATCCAAATTTGGTGGTATCCACTGGAGGAATCGAGGAAGCTAAGCAAACCATATTCGGCAGTTGGGTCCACCAATTGATCTATCGATGGGAGAGGATATGAATCCTTACGATAGGCATCATTTACATTTTAGAAGTCGATGCATATTCAGAGTTTATCACTTTATTTGTGGCAATGGTAACATTGCTAAGCCTGTCAGGATCATCCCTCAGCGCTTTGCCCAGGCCAAGAATGCAAATAAAAGAAAAGGGAAACATGAGGGACTTGATTGAAAATGTGAATGGTGATCCATATGGATAATCGAGAACCTTTGGGTTCTAAATACACATGATATGATGACTATGAGGCTAATGGCGAGAAACAATGGTTAGGCACCATTTTTGTTACCACCACACAAAAATGGGAGAATTACAAGTGTGTCATAATGGCTAAAAACCATTATGTTGTGTAATTCTCACCATAGTAATTGAAGTGTGGGGGGTAAAAGCCATGATCAACACCTACCTAAAAGTGATCCAAGTTGGTAACTTGGCCCCCAAGAAAAGCCTAAAGGATTGCTTGTTTGTCAAGCAACCTATGGACTTTTTTGTAACATTTTGGAAATTCTGGTACTCAATTGTAGAACTCTGAAGAAAGAGACTTGGAGAGTTATGGGAAGAATATAAATGGTATGAAAGTGCTATTGGAGGACCAAATTACTCATGGAAGACAAGTTTGGACAAAGGAAACATTAAAGGCAATAAGGACCTAAATGTCCTAGTGTAAACCTTAAGGTGTTCAAGCTTTTGACTTAAGTCTAAGGGTGGAATTGTGGGGTTATCCCACCATGGGGGAGGCAGCCAAGACTTGATAATTAGTAAAAAATGTTTGGCACATGTGTACCAATGAGTTTAAGAGAAAGAAACCATAATTAGTGAGAAAGAAAATGACATAAAGCAAGGTTAAGCTTGTTAAGTGTGTTTTGTGCCCTTAAGCTCATTTAAGGCCATTTAAGTGGCCAAATCACTTATCTCTGTAAAGGCTCTCCTAGTATTTCCTCTACATTAAATGTCGAGGTAAGTGAATCCCAAGTATTTTTTTCCCTCAATAAGTAGTATTAAGCAAGGAAAGCAAGCTAGTTGAGGTTAAATTGAGTTCCAAAGCGTAATTGGACCTAAGGGGCAAAAAGGGCAAAATGGTAATTTTGGCCCAAGTCAGTGGCATGACCGTAATGTTGGTAAGATTAGGTCCATGCAAGTTTTTTGAGCTAGTTAAGTTAAGACCATAGGAATTTATAGCCATTTGAACCAAAAGCTTAAGTTAAGGGTGAAAAATGCACTAAGTAAGAATTTAAGCTATTATGTCTTATAATGGCTTAGGTGACGCAAGGGCAGCGTGTTTAGGTAAGAATAACCTTTCTTTGGGACCAAGGAGTGATAGAAATGGGAGTGTTTAAGTGGCCTAAGTGATTCAGAATTTAATTTGAGGGCCAAAGTGACAAAAGGAAAATGTTTGGGCTAAATTGGTTTAAATGGAGGAGATGACACTATTCATCATCTCCCCCATTAGCCATTTTCGTAGCTCTTCTTTCTCCCTTGCTTTCTACCCCCCAAACCTCCCAAATCACTCAAGTTTTCATGGAATTCGAAGGTCTCGAAGCAATCCCAACAAGCCCTTAGCTCCTTTTTGATGGAATTGGTGCATTTGGAGTTGTTTTTGCAAGTTTTTTGTTCAAACCCAAAGGTAAACGTATTTGATCCTTATGGGTTAGTTTTAAGGTTGTTAAATGGTTAGAAATGGTCTTAACTTTGTGCTATTGGTGTCCAATTTGGTTGATTTCAAGCTCGGAACTCAAGGGAACCCATTGGAGCTTGGAGGTGCTTATAGCTTGTTCTTTCTTTCAAGATGATTTGAGGTAAGGGGTTTAAGTTAATTAAGATCAAATAATGCATAGAAATGTAGTCTTTTTTGTGGGAATGAGTTAGAAACAAGACCCAAGTGATTTGGTTATGGTTTGAAGGAGTTTGAGCAGTTTTCGTGCAAGAACGCACGCTGTCGCGCAATGCTGGAAAGCATTGGCTACGCGTTGCCAGTTTCGACACCATTGGCGACTGGCGACGCGAATTGGCGATGCGTCGCCAAGAAATGCGAAAGTTCACCGAATGCTGATGCCTTTGGCGACGCGTCACCAATGGCGCCGCCAAGGCATTTTGCCCTTAAGCTCCGGGCATCCTAAGAGTGTCTCAAACTGTCGGTTTCCATCCCTAGGCTAAGTTAAGACGTTCCATAGCCTCGGTTGGGTCTAGAACTCGTTCCTAAGTCAGGAATTATGCATTATATAGGTAGTAGCTAAGTGGTGTGGTTAAAGAAGGGTAAGTAGTGGTGGCTAAGGAAGTCAAAGTGCTTCAGTTCTCAAGTGAGCACTAAAGGGATTAAGTCGGGTTTCAGACTCTTCGTTGGCCGAGTAGAATGTCATAAACCTATGGTCAATGAAAAGGAAACCTAAGAGAATCCCAACCAAACTTTATAGTTTGGTAAGTAAGCCACTTAGGGGCCCTAATCTAAGCTTCAAAAGCTTGGTAAGTTGAACCACATAAGGTAGCTACTCTGCACAATAAGTTAGGGGAAAAGACGGGTAAGGAGTGAGTAAGTGGAAACTTACTCTAAGTAGCTCGTCAAGGTGGGTAAGGTTGAGTAAGCAAGGTCTTACTCTAAGGTGCCCGTAAGAGGACTTCAAGGGGTTAGTAGTTAAGTGCTAGTATAGGATACGAGGGCCAGTATCCAAGTACCCCAGTCGTAAGAGCTCACGACAAGTCCAACACCTACGGGTGTAAGGAAGTCCTAAGTGCATTTGCATGTGCATAACTCATTCATCCATCCATCCATCCATCACTTGCATTGTTTGTTGTTTATATTCCTGCTTCTGGTTATCTTGTTGATTGCTTGTTTTGTTTTGAATGCTGTCTATTTATATGCTTGTTGTGCTTTGTATGCATGCATTGCTTTTCCCTGCAGGTACTAATCCCGTACTGAGTACTTTGGAGTACTCACCCCTTAAGTGTTGTGCAGGTTTAAGCAGTTTTGTTTGGGCTTAACAGTTGGTAAGGGGCAGCTGTTAAAGCTAAGTTTTATTGGTCCAAAGGTATTCTCTAAGTAGGAAACTCCATGTTTTCTAAGTTACTTACGGCATAAGTAAGTACTGACCAAAGTGTTTGCCTTACAGTTGAGGCTAAGTGAGTTCAAGGAAAGTGTGGCTCATCACTTGAAGCCAGCTTGCTTGGGTGAAGAGCTAAGGATGGATCTTAGTAATTAGGAGATGCTTCTTTTAATATGTACGGTAATTTCATACATAGATTGCCTATACTAATGACCATTGGTGTGTATAATACTAGAGTTGCATTTGGGTGCATATAAGTTGGAAATGTATGCACGTAGTGTTACTTGAAGTTAAAGCAACTAAAGATTTATCTCTTGGCTTATTTGATTTATGTTTTCATTAATTGCCGCGGCACTGTTTTTGATGAAGTTTTAATTTAATTATTATTGCATAGCCAGGACAACGCATGCATATCTCTTATGCAGGGTAGGCTAAGTAACTAGTTGCACGTAATGATTTAAGGTATTTTACAAGTAATAACTAGCCAACTGTAACTTAAGTGGGATCATAGTTCCCTAGAGCCTACCAGTGTTAGCAATTCAGGGCACTGGGGCCCTGTTCCGCCATAATCTCTCCCTCATTTTCCTCCTCCCCCAGCCTATGAACATAGCCATACTTCCTCCATAGCCACCACACCTTCAAACTTTCAATTGATTGAAATTGAATGCAAAAGGAAGCAATTGGAAGCAAACTAGAGCTATTTCATGCATACTTCAAGGATCAAGCTTAATTTTCAGCCTACCCACTTTGGTAAGGGTTCTCTTGCTATCATGAGTTTTTTTTTCTGTATTTTCAAACATCCATGGAGCTATGGCTAAGCTTGGAAGAGAGCTATGAGTTTGATGAACCAAGCTTATTGAAGGGAGTGCACTTATTGAAGGTTTTGTGACCTATTGTCAAGAGCACAAAGATGGCAGTAGAATGAGGGTTTATAGAGCCCAAAGTTAGTACTAACTAGTGCTAAATCCTCCTAAGACCAACCATTAGCTTAAGGAGGGCTGCCATAGTGATTTGGTTATGTTTCTTATGTGTTTTATGGACTAACCTATGGTATATGTTGCTGCCACATTTCATGTGTTTTGTTGTTTGTGTTTCGCTGCTGCATTTGGTTGCTGATGCCCTTCCGCATCTTCATCATGAAACATGGTGAGCCTGGAGCAGGAACTTCCGATGAGGGAACGCCTAGATAAAGAGCCTCGCTTGGATAGACTGCCTGGAACACTCAGAGAACAAGGGTTAGGAGGTCCCTGGAATGTTTTTCTAGGGGAGGAGCCTCCAACGCCTAAGTCAGTGTTTGGAAATGGAGAATAAGTAAGGAATGGAGAGATTTTTCCCTTGGAGTCGATCCCACTGCCCTAAGTATCTGTCTCAGCTCAGGTCTTAGCCCCTTGAAAATCTCACGGTTCTCAGCTCTTCTTGTCCTTCATACTGGGGGCCTACCTAATCAGATTGTTAAACCTTTGCTCATACTCTAGCACACTGAGGTCCCCCTGCTCCAATTGATCAAACTCTACTTGCTTCTGGTCTTTTTGGGGCTCACTGACATATTGCTGGTGAAAGACCTGTAGGAAGTTTGCCCATCTCATAGATCTCCTCCCTGCTAGGGGCATCCTCTGATTGCTTTCTCGATAGTTTCTCTGTATTGCCCTCCAGCAAAGTTCAGCATTACCTTTTAGCCTGAAGATGGCTAGCAGTACCTTCTAAGTAAATGTGACCTCCATTCTTTGAAAGATTTTCTCTACTTGATATACCCAGAACTCTGCCTCATCTGGGTCACATCCCCTTCTAAAGATTGGAGGTTTCAATGCCAGGAACCCCTCCAGCTGGCCCTCCTTGAGTCCTCCTCTCCTATGCCTTTTTCTTCTCTCCTCCATGCCACTAGATCTGTCTTTTGATGACTTGCTTCTTGCTGTAATCTCCTCAGTAGAGGGTTTAGTCCCTCTAGAGTATATATATGCATCTCTTTCTTCTATGTCTGGGCTATCATCATCTTCCTCCTCAATCCTGGGTTCTTGTCTCACTTCTGATCTCAGTCTCCTAGCCCTGGGATGCCTCTTTTCTTCATCTGCCTCCTCCTATTCTTGATTCCCTCTAGCTCTACTCTGCTGATCATTTCCCACTGGCTCTTTGCCAGGCCTTCTTCTCCTCATTCTTCCCTCAGTCTCTATTGGTTCTGAATCCTCCTAGTGTTGGGCTTGGCCTCTAGCCAAGGCTTGCATTCCCAGTACCAATTGAGATGTAGTGACTCCATCATCACTTCCATTCTTTCCTGTCTGTCCCTGCTAGGTCCAGGTACTTGTAACCTGGCATTTGGCTCTCCGGCCAAATTATGTTCCATGTCTTCTGCCTGTGTTTCAGGTACATTTTCTTACAGTCCCTCTGTCCATTAGGCTGCAGTGTCTTTCTCATGTCTCAGGGAATCTCTGTCCTTGCCTCTTGTTCTCATCCTGCACATTCAATTGCAGATATTCACATATATCAAGTAATACAAGTCTTATATAAGTTAGACCTAAGTCAGACACTATCTAGGCTAATGCTCTGATCATTCTAAACTCAGGCTCTGATACCAAACAAAGCCTGTAACACCTCACACAGGCCTTGGCCCAAATCCAAAGTATTAACTCCCAAACCTGAAGTTTAATCTCTAACCTTTCAATTCGGCCAACTAACAAATCTTAACCTTAAGTCTTATTTTCTTAAGGTATTTAGCTTGGGAGGTGGCCCAGGAGGCTTATGAGTGATTCCAATTAGTTACTTGCAGCAGAAGTAAGGCCCAAATCCACTAACTTGTAGGATAAGCAAGGCTTTAATAGATTACTTGCATGACAAGCAAGACAAACACTTAATGAAATATAAGTGTTTAGAATGTGTGCATTTAAGTGTGCTACTTAGGATGGCAACCAAGAAGCCCAGAGTAGTCTTTTAGTTTGAAAACCCATATTTGAATGCACATGTACCTCTCGGCCAAAAAGAACAAAGGAGGTTCATAAAAAGAACATACATCACATTCATGCCAGAACATACATAAGCCCATAAGTTTTCATCATATACAAGTCCAAACCATTCACCAAAAGTGCAAACATAACTTGGCTACAAAGGTACTCCTTCTACCGCAAAAGAACTAGGCAACCAAAACTACATAATATGTACATACAAAAGTAGTCTACCTAGTACACATACATGGCTACATGCCATGATTCCAATGTCTTCCAAACCAAGTTATGTTACAACCTGATACCACTAATGGTCAAACAACACTTTCAGTATCCCATATAGCAGGACACACTGCAAAACCAAACCTATGGCCATGTTCATAGTCATGAAAGTGAAAACTATGATCAGAGCAAATGTCCACATATCCATAGCAGCCCACTTAGACAAGTCCCAACTGTACAAGCCTGCACAACTTAACACATAAGTCTTGGCCAACTCTCAAAATAAGACTTGTAATGCACAAAATGAACAAGCCAAGCACATATTGGCACATACCTTAGTAATCAAGCAAACTAGCACAACACACTAGCAGAAACTCAAGCAATGCTACTCAGGCCGAATGTTCTTTCCTGAAAAAAATATATATGGGTAATGAGCATATAACTCAGTAGGGATTCACTAACATATACCAACTCCTTAAGAGTTTATTTAGTTAAGGTCGAGAGTACAACTCAAGGCTTAACCTTCATTAGAATAAGTATACCTGCAAAATAAGACACAAAGACAAGGAAAACACAACATATATATATATACATATTAACATACCCAAGACACATAAGCACAATATTCCATTAAATGGTTAGCAAGCACAGGGAAATCACCAAAGCACACAATAAACCCACACACACACCACAATGCCCATTCGGCCAAGTACCATAACATGTGCCATTGTGCACTTTTGCACACAAAACTTCACCATAATGTCCACTTCCACTAGAGCTCCGAAATGCCTAGCAAAATGGCCACATTCACTAGCATTTCTAGCACATGTCTGTAGTTAATTAGCTAATTAACACCATAACCGAATCAATCTCAATAGCCCATCAAGTAACTAAGGTCATTTAGCAAATTTAACCATCACTTAGCTACTTTAAACACTTGAATTGTGGTATACTACCAAGCAATCAAGTATAAGTGAAACCCTACCTCAATCAAGCTCTCGGCCAAAACCAAACTTCCAAGCCAAAATGTTCTTCACATAATTGGCCTAACATAACACCAATTAAACATCAAAACTCCTTGTTCATGGAATATCTACCATGTATTCAAGGAAGAACATAAATTTACCGCAAACCTTAGCTTGGAATGTCTCGGCCATTGCTTGTTTCTTCCAAACCAAAGCTTGAATGGAGTTGCCTAAAGCCAAAATCAAGCTTCCCAAGCTTGATTTCTTCTTCTCAAGCTTCAATTTCCTCCTTTGATGCTTGAGCCCGAGACCACTTTGTGAGAGCTCAAGAACACAAGCAAAGCAAGCTCTTGGTCAAGGAGGAAGAGCTCGAGATAAAGACAAAAATGGCTTAAGTGGACTTGGGCAATCCAGTTACAAGCCACATGTAACCAAATTGGCATTTAAGCTAGGTTTCGGCCTCAACAAGTTTGTATCACTCAATGGAGCCTTCACATCTTCACGGTCACACTTCCACCACCAAATCACATGCTCACCTAGGCACTTAGGTCACTTCATGGCGTACATTGCCACGCAGAAGTCAACATAAGTCCAAAGTGTCATTTCCCCCCATGTGCAACCGGCCAACTAACTAGTATCGGCTCTAGTTAGGCTAACTAAGATAATAATAGTTAATACCTTAATGGGAGACATGACTTGACTAGTCATCATTGTTGTCTACCTTAATTTGGTCTAGTGTGCCATTAATCCTTACATAGTTTTGCATGGCCGAAATTGTCTATTCAAACTTTGTAGTTTTATTTACACCACTAATCCAAATGTACATTGTAGCCCTTCAACTTTGCTTCCTGCCAAACTCCACATAGTCTTCCTTTTTAAGTGCACCTAAGGTGCATAGTTTTGTAGTTTTGCATCCACATCACTACCACCTTGCTCAATTGAGTCCCTTTTTGTATTTTAATGGTAGGTTTCTTATTTTTCTTGGCCTTAGCCAAGCTCAGAAGGGTGGTCCTAACAGAGGGGGAGCTTCTAGCTGACAATAGGGCGCCTGTCCGGGAGCCTAGTGTAGTGCAAGGGCAGTGTGTTAGAGCGTGTCTGAGAGTGGCGTGTCGGGGGCTGTACGGGTATGATGTGTCAGAGTCTCTTTAGCTGTTTCGCCGTATGCCCACGTGGCCTTTTCACTGGACCAAACTCCTTCGAGGTACAGAGCTCGTTTGAGGAGGTGAGCTCCTCTAGAGGGAGGTCCCCTGTTTGTACGAGGCACCTTCAGTTGGACTTTCTCGAGGTCAGAGGTCAATCTTGGGTACCTGATGTGGCACTTCATGAGCGCACCCCGAGAGTGGCCCAGAGAGTATACGTTGGTGGTTTTGGCTATGTGACGTCGGTGCGAGGTCACCTTTGGGAAAGGAGGTGACTCCTTCTGACCGAAGATGGTCTCATGGGTTTCCTGAGCGGTAGCGCTTATCTGGCTTGTCCGAGGGTGCTACAGTCCTCTCTTTGCTGGGCTTTTGTCATTTCTTCTTCGACCGGAAGTGGCATGCTCATGTGAAGTCCTTTGGACGCGATAGCCCTTTGGCTATCACATGACTCCCCCTCAGAAAAAGTGAAGAAGTTCATTCGGTTTGGGGAGTTCCGGGAGCCTTTCTTGTGGTGAGAGATGCTTGGTCTTGTTGCCATGATGGGCCTCCATCCGAATTCTCCTTCTCCTTAGGATGGAACTATTGCGCACTAAGGCGCCCCACCGAGGTAGTTTCCCTGGTGTTTGAGTGGTGTCCCTGGCTCTTCCTCCGAGGTTACTGCCTGGGGTGCGTACTTACACTGACTTTTCTATCAATGAACCATTTCGTCTTCCCTTGTATGTGGGCGCATTACTTCGGGTAGGGTTATATAGGTCTGCCAGGTGTCAGGGCCGTGTCCTTGTTTCCCGCATTAGCTTACACGTGGCAACCAGTGAGTGGCAGACGGTTACGTCGGTTACATTAATTGCTTCTCTTCACCTTCGAGGAGCAATAATGATGACGTTTCGCCTATCCCCTTTGGCCTAATAAACCCTTTTTGCTTCAGACCTTCATACTTTTTTCCTTTGCTCAAATTTGCTCCAGAATTCTTTCTTGTTTTTTTCTCCCTTCGACAGCGGTTCTAGTGGCGGAGCGATTTCCGGCAACCTTTCACGACGATGTCCAGGAATCCGGATTTCGGCAAAGCTTTCGATGGGTCTTTCTTTCTGAATTTCTTCCTTCCTTCTAAAGTTGTTTGTTTTGAAGTTTTGTTTTTTCTTTCTTTAGTTTCCCCGAGGTTACCTATCTTCTTTTTGAGAAATGTCAAACCCTACTCCACTGATGACCGTCCATCCTATTCCCGAGAGCTTTTCTCCCCCTTCAGTCTCATCCCTGCTGCACTACGTTGGAGAAAATGACGAAGTGGGTAGAAAAATTCTATCTCCCTACTTACGCCATCCCGAGGTTACCTACCTTGGTCACGTACGGTTATATGGCCCATTCTGATGAGATCACTGTTTACTGAGCCCAACTGAGGGCCGGTCTTCGGTATCCCCTTCAGCGCATGGTGTGCGAGTTCTGCAGGTTCCACGGGATTGCCGTGAACCAACTCCTTCCAAACTCTTATTCTTATTTCAATGGCTTTCTTTGCATGTGTGGGGATTTTAAGATAAAGCCCCATTTTCTTTTCTTCACACAATATTATAAGCTCCACTCGGTCCCGAAGGATGGCTTCTACTTCTTGCTTCCCCGAGGGTCCGGGAGCAAGAAATTTACCTTCACCTTCGGGACGAAGGATAGCTGGCATGGGTGGCAGAAAAAGTTCTCCTTTCTGTTAGTTCCCGAAAGATGGAGCTACGTTCCAACCAGATGGGCTTCGGGGGTGCTGAAGATTGACGTTGTTGACCCTCGAAAGCTGTTGACCTTGGGGTTGGCCGCTGAATTTGACGAGTTCAACCGGCGCATTCGGGCGGTTGCGGATTAGGACCCCGAGGTCCCTCTGCATTCCTTATACCCCTTTCCCATTAAGTGGGACCTCATGTCCGAAGAGGTCCTTCAGGAACTGGGGGTAATTCACAAGCACAAGTTCGACTTGAACCTACCCGTGTCTGTTCTCCCGGGAATGAAGGCATGGTTGGCGATGCTTCTTCGAGCCGAGATCTCGTATCAGGATTTTGCCGAGAGTAAGTTATCTTTCCTGGTTTTGCTACCTGTTTTCCTTTTGGACTTACACTAATGTATTTTCCTTTTGTAGAGATGGGCGATCAATTTGCGGAGTTTTACAAGTCCTTTTTTCTCGGCCAGGCCGAGAAGGGGGAGCAGAGGTAGAGGAAGGTGCTGTGAAGAGGAAGAAGACTAGCGGGGGGCCGTCCAAGGTGAAGAAAGCCAAGGCGGACATCCTTCCTCCTCCCCCCGAAGACGTCGTCAAAGTGCAGGACCAGTCGCCTGCCCATTCTCCTGCCTACGCCGATCCACCTTTGGATCCTGCCACCCTCGAGATAGCTCTGATTCTGGATATCACCACTAAGTCCTCAGTCGAAAGGACTTTGGCTCAGGAGCTCGATGAGAGCAGGAGAAGGAAGGGCAAGAACATTCCCGGTGAAGCCCGTGAAGTGGGCGAGACAGAGGACGTTGTCACCGAGGTTCCACCAGGTCATTCCTTAACCGTTCCTTCATGAATCTTAGTGTTTTTGGTATCTACGATCTTATAGATGAATGGCTGAAGGATAACGTACTGATAGAACTTCGGCATGATCTTGCAGAGGAGGTGACACCTGTTCCCTGGGTGGAAGCTCATGCCCGAAAGAGGGCCCTTCGGGATAGCCACATCCCGAAGGATAAAGTACCAAGGGAGCCCTTTTGGTTTTTCACAGAGGACATGGACTTGTTCTCTGAGGAGAGCCAGTTGATGGCTCCCCAAATGGTGAGGGGTGTGTTGACGAATGCCACCTTCCAGTCGTTCCTTACCGAATGCCCAAACGAGGAGATCCTCGCGGCGAGGATGAGCGAACACGCCACCTAGGTAAATTTCTTCTCTCTTTCTTTGTGGACTTAGAAAATTTTCTTCTAAATTTTTGTTGTCCTTTGACCTTTACTCGTGACTTTCTTTTCTGCAGCTCCTGGCATATAGCGGATACTTCCGAGCTTGGGTGGCAAAGCAGACTGAGGCTCATTCTTGGTCCGAGAATTCTCTGAGGCGGGCGAAGGAGTTTTGCACCAAATACCTCCTCAAGTATGGCGAACTGAGCAAAATTGTGTATGAGGACTTGGAGAATCTTCGGCCGAGCTTCGGGAGAGCAAGAAGGAGCTCCTTCTTGACTTTCCAGCCAAGGTTGAGGACTTCGGTGCAGAGTGTGCTATTTTCCCTTCGGATAACGAAGCCCTTTGGAAGGAAAAGGCAGAAGATGTTGAGAACCTTGCGAAGGCGCTTGCTTTGAATGCCGATCTCCAACCTGAGGTCGATTCATCTAAGAAGGAGGCCAAGAAAAAGAAGAAGAAAAAACTCGAGAGGGAGGTTGCTTAGCTTACAGCCGAACTGTCAACTTTAAGTTCCGAGAAGGACCAATCCTACCAGATGACAAAGGTGTCTTATCAAGACGGTTTCTGTTTGGTGCGGTATCAAGTCCTTCATCGGCACCCTGAACTCGACCTCTCCTTCCTGGCTGCTTTGGATTTTCCCAATGAGCCTAGGTGGATGTGGTCGAAGCTGGAGTTCTTCAACCTCCCTCCTGTTGTGCTTGCGCCTTCAGATGCTCCTGCCCAAGAGAAAGATACCAATGCCGAGGAGGTACTGGATGCTCCGGCTTAGTAATAGGCTTTTTCTTCTTTCTTTTTCTTGTAATCTGCTCTCTTGTAATGTTGCCTCAGAACTATGAATGAAAATTTTTTTTCTAAGTTCCCATTTTTTCCTTCGATCATCACTCTACGGAAGTTTGTATAACTCTATGAGTGTATTCTTGGCAAACATCCACGTCCGAAATCATGCCTTTGGGAAGCTTCGTACTGTTGTTCTTTTGGCAAGATTTTTCCAATATGTGGACTATTTTTTTTGAACGTATTCTGCCGAGTTTTAGGCTTTGTTAAGGAACTAGCACCATCGAAAAAAAGTCAATATGCTAGAAGACTATTCTAACAATGCGACCATATTCAGTTTATAAACCATGTTTTTACTGGTGATTTCAGGGAGGAGTAATCACAAGCTTTTCTTCAGAAAAGATGTCTAAGTGTAGAATTTTTTCAAAGAATCTGAATGCCAAGTGTTTTTCAACTCTACTTCCTCAGCATCGCCTAATTTGTAGACCCCTGGGTGGATTTCGTTGAGGACCAGATAAGGTCCGCCCCAGATTGCCCGAAGTACCCCATCTGATGGCCTTAGCTGCTCGAATTCGGCCTTTCAAAGGATGAGGTCCCCCTTCTTGATGTCTTTTTTCTTCACATGTAAGTTGGTAGCGTTGGCTACTCTTTGTTGGAAAGCCTTCCTCCTAAGTTCGGCCATTTCCCGGTGTTCTTTGGCGAGGTCTAGTTTTTCCCTCAAGCCAAGGTTATTTCTTCCTTCATCGAACACTTGCATTCTTACTAAAGGCCGGATGACCTCGATGGGAATAATGGCTTCGGTCCTGAACACGAGTGAGAAAGGAGTTTCTCTTGTGGCCCTTCGGGGAGTTGTGCGATAGCTCCATAGTACACTTGGGAGCTCCCCTGGCCATTTCCCCTTTCCCTCCTTTAGCCTCTTTTTCAAGCCATCTTTTATTGTCCTATTGCACACCTCGACTTGCCTATTCCTTTGAGGATGAGCTACCGGGGCGAAATGTACTTTTATGTCGAGGTTAGCCACGAATTCTTCGAACACCTTGTCAGTAAACTGGGTACCATTGTCGGCCACTATTACCTTTGGTATGCCAAATCGGCATATGATGTTCCTCCAAATGAATTTTTGGGTATCCTTCACCGAGATTGATGCCAAAGGCTCCACCTCAATCCACTTAATGAAGTAGTCTACTGCAACTACGCGATATTTCACCCTACCGGGGGTGCTGGTGAGAGGTCTGATGAGGTCAATACCCCAGACGGTGAAAAGGCAAGGGTAATTTGCCGAAGTTATTTTCTCCAAGGGTAACTTCTGGATGTTGGTGTGTCTTTGGCAATTGTCACATTTTCGAACAAATTGCCTTGCATTCTTTCTTAGGGTAGGCCAAAAGTAACCTTGGCGAAGTAGTACTCCGGCGAGGGCATCTATTCCTACGTGGGAACCACAGGCCCCCTCATGAACTTCTTCGAGGATTGTTCTGACATCCTTTTCACTTATGAACCTCTGCAAGGGACTTGCATACCCTTGTCTGTATAGTTCATCCCTGATGAGGAAGTATCTCCCAGAGCGTTTTTGCACTTTTGTGGCATTGGTAGGATCTTCGGGGAGTGCCGAAGTTGCCAGGTATTTCTTGATGGAATCTTTCCATCCTTCTCCCGAGATTGCTAGGCACATTAATTCTGTGCTGGGTTGTTTTAGCACCTCGGTGGGTTCCTTGGATTTGGCCAAGGTATCAGCTTGAACATTATCTCTTCGAGGCACATTTTCTATTTGTACCATGTCAAACTCTTTAATGAGCTTTTTGACAAGGTCATGATATTTTGCCAAGGTTGGGTCCTCCACTACGTAATCTCCTTTCATTTGTCGGACTACTAGCTATGAGTCGCTGTGGGCTGTAAGGTTTTCACACCAACCTTTCTGGCCAGTTTAAGTCCTGCTATAAGGGCCTCATATTTGGTGATGTTATTGGTGACATCAAAACCGAAGTTGATGGCTTTGGTGGCTTCCATACCTTCGGGCCCCCGAAGAACCACTCCAGCACCTTAGTGTCTGGCGCCTAAGGCTCCGTCGACAAAGAGTTTCCACTCTGGTTCCATCCTTATCAAGACTTCTGAGGTGATTTCACCATTCTCGATTTCTGTAACTTCGGCGATGAAGTTTGCCAATGCTTGGGCTTTTATTGCCCTTCTTGGGTCGTAAGTGATGTCATACTCTTCAAGCTTGATACACCATTTTGACAGCCTTCCCAAATGCTCTACCTTCCTCATTATGTCATAAAGAGGTAGGCTATTTCGGACAATGATGGCGTGTCCTTGAAAGTAGGGCTGTAGCCTCCTGCCTGCGAGTACTAAGGCATAAATGGCTTTTTGGAGCAATGGGTACCTGACCTCGGCGCCGTGCAGAGACTTACTTACATAATATACTAGCAACTGCCTCCCACCCTCTTCTTTCACTAGGACTGTACCCCACAGCTTTTTCTGTGACTGCGAGGTAGAGGATGAGAGGTTCTCCTTCCCGCGGTTGTCGAAGTATTGGCAGACGGGTTAGGTAGCTTTTAAGCTCATCCCAAGCTTTTTGACATTATGGGTTCCAAGGTTGCTCCTCAGCTCGAGAGTTGCCTACTGTCAGGCCCACTACTGCCCCAGGCCCATCTGGGCCCAAATATCAAAGCTTGTAGTGGAAGTTATTCATTCAGAAGGGGCTTTATTATTCATTACGAGCACCTACGGCGTGAGTCCAGAATCTATTCTGGTTCTAGCTTGATTGATTATTTACCTTCAATATGTTATCAGGGTGCTCTTTAGAGTCAAGCTAGTACCTAAGTGGGATTTCAAGTGTTCCATTCATGATTTTATCCTGCGTACATGCATTCTTCATCACAAAGCATACTTTATTCCAATTCAACATAAGCTTCTCCTGCAATATTTTCACATGCTCATTTCATCCAAGTTACATATAGCCATACACTTATTCCACTAAGTGCATCAGATGTGTGTCCATCAAGTGTACTATTTCAATGCATGGCAACCAAGAAGCCCATATTCCATTTCAAGTTTGAAAACCATATTTTCATATCCATGAGCATTCTGCTAATCTAGTACACATAACACAATCACCAATCAAGAATTCCACCTATATGAATTCAAGCATACTTCTCATATAATCATCCTTTAAAGTCATCACCATCATCATAAGTCATCCAGAACTATGCCTATCCATGGAACAGCAAACAAGCATCACTTACTTGGAAAACATACCAAGGAATGCTTCATGTCTAAGTTTATCCAATGTTCATGTTTTACAGATCAAGTTTTCATAACTACTTAATCTATAAACTAATATCACACGGAACATAATCCACCTATAGACCTTGTTCCCACAACTTTTACACTCTATATCCTGCACAGGTAAGTCCACAACATTAGCTTGATCCACAAGCAATCTATACCACATAAGTTTCTTTGAACCAATGAATATATTGAGCAACACTATACACATACCCAACCCTTTAGCACATTGTAACGAGTACTCTGGTACTCTACGCTTGATCTATCAAGCCAAACATTTCCTAAAAAAGGTATAACAGGGCGGGTGAGTTATAAAACTCAGTAAGAATCCCGACGGCATCCAATGCCTAGTGAGGTAACTAACTCATGACTTTCAAAGTCATCATATGGCTTCCAAAGCCTACACTTGTGCCAAGAATGTAATGGCAATTAATCCCTGCTCCTGCCAACGAAAACACTAAAACAAAGAAGATATAGATATAGCACATAACAATAACAATAATAATATGGGTCAGCATGCACAAACAATTTCAGAGAAGCACACAACACAACACACACACCACCACTGTCCTCGTAACATCATGTTCCATGTCATCATGGGTATCGCAAGCATTAGCATAATTCATGCCACTAATCCCGGCATGCCATTTATTTTTATAACCTACTGAGCGCTCCTTAGCTTGGGAATTGAGTTGGCCAAACTCAATTCCTAGCCCTAAATGCTTGCTAATTACTCATGAGTAAACCATAACCATAGTCACCAAAGCATCACTACTTCATCCATTATGCACTTATGTGCCCAATTATTCAACTAAGAAAGTATCATGAGTCCTCACAAAAAGTAACAACCACATAGCCCTGTCATGCAGACCTATGGTCATTTGGTTCTTTGACCATCACATAGGGGCACTAATACTCACAATGAAAGGTCATGGAAAATATACCATGGAGTAAGTACGTATAGGGATTCTTACCACCATTTGTGTAACCTTTGGTCATTGCCTTTGCCTTTCTTTGCTTTGTTTGTTGTTGGAACTTTGCCATTTCCTTAATGGACCTATAAAGCCCAAAATACTAACAAGTTATTTAATTGCTTTCTATTAAACAAGAGAACCATAATTTACCAAGCATACTTGGTTTAACTTACTCAACCTCTACTTAAAGAGGTAAGGCCCAAATTAGCCTTTTCTGTGAACTGAGGCCCAATCTTCTGTGAACTCAGGCCTACATTGGCTTTTTCCTGGAAATCCAGGCCCAATTTGCACTTTTCTGGAATTCTAGCCCAACTTGGCCTTTTCTGGAATTCTGGCCCACTTGGCCTTTTCTGGAATTCTGGCCCAACTTGGCCTTTTCTGGAATTCAGGCCCACTTGGCCTGTTTAATTCCCAGGCCCACTTGGCCTTTTAATTTATTTTCTGGACTCGGCCCAACTTAGCATTTAGGCCCAATTTCCACCTTTTCAGGATTTTAGCCCAATTTAGTCTTTAGGCCCAATTTTATCTTTTCAGGATTTGGCCCATTTAACTTCTTCAGGATTTGGGCCCATATTAACCTTTTCAGGATTTAGCCCATTTGCCAATAATGCCATTATGGCCCAAATAGCCCATTTAAGAGTTTCTGGACCAAGAACACTTGGTTTTCAATTTGGGCCTTCAAATTTATCTCTTGGCTGAATTTGTCCCATTATTTCCTTCTTTTGCTCAATTGAGTCCCACAAGTTTTCTAAGGATCATTTATGCCAAGAACACTTGGCTAACACCAATTTTTCACCAACTTGTCCTTATGGCCGAATCTATCATCATACTTTCTTCACCATTTTGGCTTCACTTTTTACTAGGAACACCTAGATACCATGAACACATGGTTTGCACACACAACCACCAAAAATTGGCACTAAGGCCAAATTTCTCTTTATTTCTTTCTTTAACATCTTGGCTCCACATGCATCCAACAACTCAAAAGTACTAAGAACACCTTGGCTAACATGCCAAGTCACAAACACCTCGGTTAACATGCCAAGTCACAAAATCACAACATGGCCGAAACCATCATTTCTTCCTTAGCTTACAAAATCTTCTCTTTTTACATCAAGACTTTGGCCAACACCTTGCATGTTCAAAAGAACACTTGTACTACCATGAACACATGGTTTAAACATCATGCATGCCAAGATTACCACTTGGCCGAAACTTCAAGTGCTTCCATAGCCCACAAAATTCCTCTTTTTGCCTTCAACTTTTGACCATTGTCTTGTATACTCACAAGTTCTTCAAGGATACCAAGAACACTTGGAAAAATGCACATGCATACCAAGATATCAACTTGGCCGAATCTACTCTTTGCTTTTTCTTCCATCCTTTGCTTGTTTTCTTCCTTGGAATGGCCATAAAATCATCAAGACACCAAGAACACTTGGTTAAACATCCATAAAACTCATGATACAAACATGGCCGAAAATCCAAGAGAAAATGTAAGCTAAAACTTACACATGGGTTTTTCTTCAATCTTTGCTTGATTTCTTCCTTTTCATGGCTTAAAAGTGCCATGCATGCCTTGAACTCTTAAGCGGAGTCCAAGAACACCAAGATCCTTCCATGGCCGAAAATCCAACTTGATTTCCTTGCAAAAATCCAACATAACCAAGTCATTAGAGAGTAGCATCTAGCTCAAAACACATGAAATTATCAAGAAAAACTTGGTTCACTTACAACCTTGAACATGGCCGAATCTTGAGCTTGTTCTTCCTTGATGTTCTCCTTGTTTTTCTTGCTCCTCATGGCCTAGAAATGCCATGTATACTCATGAGCTCAAGAGTGAAGCTCAAGAACACCAACATCTTCTCAAGGCCGAAACTTCATAGCCATTTCTTCATGGGTTTTCTTTGATTTCTCACTTGGTTCTTGGTTTAGATGTGTTTAGGAGTACGAAATCACTACGAAATCGTGTTTGCATGTGGAAAAGGAGTTGGTTTGCTCATGGCCGAATCTTAGAAGCAAGGAAGAAGATGATGAACTTGGAAGAACGCCATGGCTGGTTTTTAGAGAGAAGGGAGAGCAAAGTGAGCTAGAGAGAGAGTGAGGTAAGTGTTGAAATGATTTTGGGAGTGTATGGCCGGATGAATGCTTTGCAAAATGGAGGAGAAATGCACCAAAATGCATACTAAATGCACATTTAGGAGGAAGGCCAGCCATGTAATTCAAAGTGGGAGGAGATTTAGTCAAATGCAATAATTCTTGGACAAAAGAAAGTGGTGTCCCATCAAAACAACAAATCCATTTGCTTCCTAATTTTTGTGTGGTATGGCCGAATTTTTGATTCAAATGGATGGGAGAATAGTCAAATGCTCATTAAAGAATTGATTTGACAAGTGATGGTGAGGAGAAATAAAATAATGTAAAGTGGGAGACAAAGACTAGTAAAAAATGATGGGCAAAATATTTGTTTATGGTGATGGTGGGGTCAAATCCATGTGGGCAATTTAAATAATGTGGGTGGAGGCTTATGTGGCCATTTTAAATGGAAAAAATCATGGGATGGCCGGCCATGGCACAATTTGCCATGCAAAATGGCCAAATCCACCTTTAGCCCTCCACCTTTCTTCAATTGTTCAATTGAGTCCTCCCACAAACTTTACCTCCATCTTTCTTCAATTCTTCAATTGAGTCCCTCAACTTCATAATTTGCCATTTTCATCACCAAAACTCTTGGCCTAAGCCAAGCAATATTCCTAGAGTGTCCAACACTCATGAATGCCCATTCATTAATTAATTCCATGTCTCCTCAATTAAATTTGCTAAGTTTCCAAATTAGGAAACTTTTTATGCCACTAATCCACTTAACCCGGGACTTAGTCATTTAGCCCTTTCCGGGTGTAACAATACTCCCCCTCTTAAGAAATTTGGCCCTCCAAATTTCCTAGGAGTAAAAATTCATCCTGCTCTAGTAGCCTGTAGCTTATCACCAGAACACTGGTAGACTACCTTAACTGTCAAGCAGCCCCCATTCCTTGGCCATATAAATACCCATTGCTCTCTCTCAAGATTTCAATCTCTCTATCAATTCCAGATTATATACTGGATAACCCTCCTCATAAGGTCTTACTTGCCTTGATCTTACAAGTCATATCCAGTTTTCCTTTTATAAGACTCAGCCCATCTTATCAGTGATCGACTGATATTTTTTTGGTAAAGTCTGGTAAAACCAGTATTGGGCTGCAGTCAATTTCTTCATAAGTCCCTCATACTGATGTTGCTTCCATTTCAAGATAGCTTCAATCTCTCTCGGGATCAACAGCTAAATTATGCTCATTGATCAACTGTCCGAGGATTTCAATTTCCTTAGCCCAGAATTTGGCACTCAATTTGCCATTCAACTCCTGTCATTAAACATGCTTAGCACCACTCTTAGGTGCTCCTTATGGGCTTTTCATCCTTTGTGCACACCAATATGTCATCATCAGTGAGCCCATATGGCATCACCATGTACTCAAAGTGACCACTTTTGATCCTGAAAGTTGTCTTTAAGACACTTTTTCCTCTGACTCTCGGTTGGAAATATCCAGGTTCGAGGTCCATCTTTCTTTTCCCATAGAGCACAATGCTTCCCAGGTAAATGTACCTGGCCTCAAGAAATCCTTCTTTATGAACATGGGTTTGTGCTTCAGTACCCTTAAATGATCCTCTGGGACTAACCCAAGAAATTTCCATCATCAATTCCATTCTTTCCTACATATCCCTGCTGGGTCCAGGTACTTAAAACCTGGTATTCGGCTCAGTAGCCAAACTATGCTCATTGTGAGCAGTCTGCCTTTCAGGCTCATTCCTGCTATATTCATTTCTGGGGTGGGCAGCAATATTATCTGCCATCAATTCATTCCTGGTATTTCTAACCAGGCGCACTTCAGTGCATACTATCATTCATCAATTCATTCCCTTGACTAACTTGGCAGTATGCAATAACGAACTAATATCAAATTAAAGCTGATATTTCATAACTGTCAAATAAAATGTTACCTGTCAGGGTCTTTCTAACCCAATCTTGACCTGATCCATTTCTTCATCAGCATCTTCAGCTCTTTTGACTTCATGGTCCTTCTGTGCTTTTCTTGAAGTCTCAATCTGGAATACTTTTCCAGTATCCTTAATTTGTCTTTTCCTGCTCCCGGCATACTGATGTCCTGATCCATAATTTATATTTCAGTCCATGGATCAAAATATGCATTGGTGGAGGCATAGCTGGCCTCTTTATGGCAATTCCAGTCTCTTCAATGAAGATGGGGTATGTCTTGCCCTTCATGGCAATTGCCCTCTGTCATTAACCTCTCGGGGTCTTCTGCCTTCCTTTCCTAATAGTATAGCCCTTTACCCAGTAACTCTGGGTGCAGTTCATAAAACAACCATTTCTGATTCTGTAGCATGGCTCTTGGCCATGAATCCTCCTTGAGTCTCGCCCGAAGGTCCATATTGAGCTATCTTCCTTTCTCTGTTATCATCTTTTTTCTTGGCTCAAGTGCCAAGTTTTGTCCATCTATTTTTCTGGAAACCCCTTCTTACATTCTGCTGGTATTCCCAAGGCTTCTCAAGATTTGCCCTGTGGGCTACTTTTATTATCCTCTCTTGGCTTAAGCGCCAAACATCATCTGCTTCTTTTTCTAGATGGGTCTAGCTTCCTGCTGGTCTCATCTCTTATCCTCTTTCTGTGATTGCCCTTTCGGGGTCCATTTCCACTACCAGGTAAATTCCTGGTTTGGTCCTTAAACACTGTTTCAATGCCAGGGTATTCTGCATCATAGAATAGTAGTCCCTAGCTTGGACTGCTCTGAAAATCTATCTTAGCTCTGATCTCAGGCATCTCAGAGTTCTCTTTGTTTACAACTACTCCTGTTTCTCATACTGTGGAGCATATCTGATTATTAAATCTCTGCTAGATCCAAGTACTTGTAACCTGGCATTTGGCTTTTGGGCCAAACTAAGCTCTTAGGCTTCTGTCTACCTCTCAGGCACTTCTGCCTGCATACCATCTTCAGGATGGACTAATGTTTTCCCTGTTTGTTTTGGGCAAAGAGAATCCCCTATTCTCAACTATTATGAGCTTTCCTGTAGTTTCAGTATCAGGCTTCCCTTTTGGGTATGTCCTTAAATTTTCTTCATGTCCTTTTCCTTTGCTCTTGAACTTTCTTCTTTCATTACCATCAGTACCAGTTCCACTGGTTTGATCTTAGCATATATTCTCTGTCTGACCTTCTCCTCATTGTTAGTCCTCTTTATTGCCCAGTAAGTTATGGGGCTTATACCTGACCTGTTGTCGTGGCTTTTCTCTTTCTAACCTTCTTTTCACTGTTAATTCTCTTTATTGCCCAGCATATTCTGGGGCATGCATTTAATCTCTGTCTCAGATCTGAATGCTCAATTACTGACACAACTCCGGCATTGCTTCCAATATTTCCTCTGGGTATCAAGACCCAGTAACAATCTGGGCATCAAGGCCCAGTAATCATCGCCTCAATGGCTCATTAGCCCCAACTTGGGCTTCGGGCACAAAGCCAGTACTTATTACCTCTGGCACAAAGCCAGGATATTCATTCCCTTTGGCACATGGCCAGCATATTCATTTTTCATTGGCACATAGCCAGCATATTCACTTTGGGCCTCTATTCACATTCTTGGTTCTCATCCTGTTCACAACAACAAAGCAAAGCACAATACACATATATGCTCAAAATTCATAAGTGACTCAACCTAGTGGACTTCCTATGTGGGAACAAGTCTATACTACCACAGTCATTGACCAGAACACTGGTCCTTCACCATAAACATGCTCTGATACCAAGCTGTCACGCCCACTACTGCCCCAGGCCCATCTGGGCCCAAATATCAAAGCTTGCAGCGGAAGTTATTCATTCAGAAGGGGCTTTATTATTCATTACGAGCACCTACGGCGTGAGTCCAGGATCTATTCTGGTTCTAGCTTGATTGATTATTTACCTTCAATATGTTATCAGGGTGCTCTTTAGAGTCAAGCTAGTACCTAAGTGGGATTTCAAGTGTTCCATTCATGATTTTATCCTGCTTACATGCATTCTTCATCACAAAGCATACTTTATTCCAATTCAACATAAGCTTCTCCTGTAATATTTTCACATGCTCATTTCATCCAAGCTACATATAGCCATACACTTATTCCACTAAGTGCATCAGATGTGTGTCCATCAAGTGTACTATTTCAATGCATGGCAACCAAGAAGCCCATATTCCATTTCAAGTTTGAAAACCATATTTTCATATCCATGAGCATTCTGCCAATCTAGTACACATAACACAATCACCCATCAAGAATTCCACCTGTATGAATTCAAGCATACTTCTCATATAATCATCCTTCAAAGTCATCACCATCATAAATCATCATAATCATCTATCCAAGGCAAAATTCATCATCATAAGTCATCCAGAACTATGCCTATCCATAGAACAGCAAACAAGCATCACTTACTTGGAAAACATACCAAGGAATGCTTCATGTCTAAGTTTATCCAATGTTCATGTTTTACAGATCAAGTTTTCATAACTACTTAATCTGCAAACTAATATCACACAGAACACAATCCACCTATAGACCTTGTTCCCACAACTTCTAGACTCCATATCCTGCACAGGTAAGTCCACAACATTAGCTTGATCCACAAGCAATCTATACCACATAAGTCTCTTTGAACCAATGAATATATTGAGCAACACTATACACATACCCAACCCTTTAGCACATTGTAATGAGTACTCTGGTACTCTACGCTTGATCTATCAAGCCATCCATTTCCTGAAAAAGGTATAATAGGGCGGGTGAGTTATAAAACTCAGTAAGAATCCCGACGGCATCCAATGCCTAGTGAGGTAATTAACTCATGACTTTCAAAGTCATCATATGGCTTCCAAAGCCTAAACTTGTGCCAAGAATGTAATGGCAATTAATCCCTGCTCCTGCCAAGGAAAACACTAAAACAAAGAAGATACAGATATAGCACAATAACAATAACAATAATAATATGGGTCAGCATGCACAAACAATTTCAGAGAAGCACACAACACAACACACACACCACCACTGTCCTCGTAACATCATGTTCCATGTCATCGTGGGTATCGCAAGCATTAGCATAATTCATGCCACTAATCCCGACATGCCATTTATTTTTATAACTTACTGAGCTCTCCTTAGCTTGGGAATTGAGTTGGCCAAACTCAATCCCTAGCCCTAAATGCTTGCTAATTACTCATGAGTAAACCATAACCATAGTTGCCAAAGCATCACTTCTTCATCCATTATGCACTTATGTGCCCAATTATTCAACTAAGAAAGTATCATGAGTCCTCACAAAAAGTAACAACCATATAGCCCTGACATGCACACCTATGGTCACTTGGTTCTTTGACCATCACATAGGGGCACTAATACTCACAATGAAAGGTCATGGAAAATATACCATGGAGTAAGTGAGTATAGGGATTCTTACCACCATTTGTGTAACCTTTGGTCATTGCCTTTGCCTTGCTTTGCTTTGTTTGTTGTTGGAACTTTGCCATTTCCTTAATGGACCTATAAAGCCCAAAATACTAACAAGTTATTTAATTGCTTTCTATTAAACAAGAGAACCATAATTTACCAAGCATACTTGGTTTAACTTACTCAACCTCTACTTAAAGAGGTAAGGCCCAAATTAGCCTTTTCTGTGAACTGAGGCCCAATCTTCTGTGAACTCAGGCCTACATTGGCCTTTTCCTGGAAATCCAGGCCCAATTTGCACTTTTCTGGAATTCTGGCCCAACTTGGCCTTTTCTGGAATTCTGGCCCACTTGGCCTTTTCTGGAATTCTGGCCCAACTTGGCCTTTTCTGGAATTCTGGCCCACTTGGACTTGGCCTTGGCTTTAATTCAGGCCCAGGCCCTTTGGACTTCAGGCCCACTTGGCCTTAATTTATTTTCTGGACTCGGCCCAACTTAGCATTTAGGCCCAATTTCCACCTTTTCAGGATTTTAGCCCAATTTAGTCTTTAGGCCCAATTTTATCTTTTCAGGATTTGGCCCATTTAACTTCTTCAGGATTTGGGCCCATATTAACCTTTTCAGGATTTAGCCCATTTGCCAATAATGCCATTATGGCCCAAATAGCCCATTTAAGAGTTTCTGGACCAAGAACACTTGGTTTTCAATTTGGGCCTTCAAATTTATCTCTTGGCTGAATTTGTCCCATTATTTCCTTCTTTTGCTCAATTGAGTCCCACAAGTTTTCTAAGGATCATTTATGCCAAGAACACTTGGCTAACACCAATTTTTCACCAACTTGTCCTTATGGCCGAATCTATCATCATACTTTTTCACCATTTTGGCTTCACTTTTTACTAGGAACACCTAGATACCATGAACACATGGATCACACACACAACCACCAAAAATTGGCACTAAGGCCAAATTTCTCTTTATTTCTTTCTTTAACATCTTGGCTCCACATGCATCCAACAACTCAAAAGTACTAAGAACACCTTGGCTAACATGCCAAGTCACAAACACCTCACAACATGGCCGAAACCATCATTTCTTCCTTAGCTTACAAAATCTTCTCTTTTTACATCAAGACTTTGGCCAACACCTTGCATGTTCAAAAGAACACTTGTACTACCATGAACACATGGTTTAAACATCATGCATGCCAAGATTACCACTTGGCCGAAACTTCAAGTGCTTCCATAGCCCACAAAATTCCTCTTTTTGCCTTCAACTTTTGACCATTGTCTTGTATACTCACAAGTTCTTCAAGGATACCAAGAACACTTGGAAAAATGCACATGCATACCAAGATATCAACTTGGCCGAATCTACTCTTTACTTTTTCTTCCATCCTTTCCTTGTTTTCTTCCTTGGAACGGCCATAAAATCATCAAGACACCAAGAACACTTGGTTAAACATCCATAAAACTCATGATACAAACATGGCCGAAAATCCAAGAGAAAATGTAAGCTAAAACTTACACATGGGTTTTTCTTCAATCTTTGCTTGATTTCTTCCTTTTCATGGCTTAAAAGTGCCATGCATGCCTTCAACTCTTAAGCGGAGTCCAAGAACACCAAGATCCTTCCATGGCCGAAAATCCAACTTGATTTCCTTGCAAAAATCCAACATAACAAAGTCATTAGAGAGTAGCATCTAGCTCAAAACACATGAAATTATCAAGAAAAACTTGGTTCACTTACAACCTTGAACATGGCCGAATCTTGAGCTTGTTCTTCCTTGATGTTCTCCTTGTTTTTCTTGCTCCTCATGGCCTAGAAATGCCATGTATACTCATGAGCTCAAGAGTGAAGCTCAAGAACACCAACATCTTCTCAAGGCCGAAACTTCATAGCCATTTCTTCATGGGTTTTCTTTGATTTCTCACTTGGTTCTTGGTTTAGATGTGTTTAGGAGTATGAAATCACTACGAAATCGTGTTTGCATGTGGAAAAGGAGTTGGTTTGCTCATGGCCGAATCTTAGAAGCAAGGAAGAAGATGATGAACTTGGAAGAACGCCATGGCTGGTTTTTAGAGAGAAGAAGAGCAAAGTGAGCTAGAGAGAGAGTGAGGTAAGTGTTGAAATGATTTTAGGAGTGTATGGCCTGATGTATGCTTTGCAAAATGGAGGAGAAATGCACCAAAATGCATACTAAATGTACATTTAGGAGGAGGGCCGGCCAAGTAATTCAAAGTGGGAGGAGATTTAGTCAAATGCAATAATTCTTGGACAAAAGAAGGTGGTGTCCCATCAAGAAATGAAAACCCAATAAACAAATCCATTTGCTTCCTCCAAGGCGCCATTTTGTTTAATTTTTGTGGTATGGCCAAATTTTTTATTCAAATGGATGGGCGAATAGTCAAATGTTCATTAAAGAATTGATTTGACAAGTGATGGTGAGGAGAAATAAAATAATGTAAAGTGGGAGACAAAGACTAGTCAAAAATAATGGGCAAAATATTTGTTTATGGTGATGGTGGGGTCAAATCCATGTGGGCAATTTAAATAATGTGGGTGGAGGCTTATATGGCCATTTTAAATAGCCAAAATCCTGTGTTGGCCGCCCATGGCACAATTTGCCATGAAAATTGGCCAATTCTCACCTTTAGTCCTCCATCTTTCTTCAATTTTTCAATTGAGTCCCTCAACTTCATAATTTGCCATTTTCATCACCAAAACTCTTGGCCTAAGCCAAGCAATATTCCTAGAGTGTCCAACACTCATGAATGCCCATTCATTAATTAATTCCATGTCTCCTCAATTTAATTTCTAAGTTTCCAAATTAGGAAACTTTTTATGCCACTAATCCACTTAACCCTGGACTTAGTCATTTAGCCCTTTCCGGGTGTAACACCTACGCTTTTGGCTGCTTTGGTGAGCACCTTGAAGAATGGTCGGCATCGATCACCGTACCTGGAAATGAATCTATTAAGGGAAGTCATTCTTCCGGTAAGCCTTTGTATATCTTTAGTGGTTGTAGGTGTTCAGAATCCTAACAAGGCTCTGACCTTTTTGGGATTGGTGTCTATTCCCCTTTCTGACACCATAAACCCAAGGAACATGCCTCTGCACACTCCAAACACACACTTTTCAAGGTTAAGGTGAATGCCGAACTCCCGAAGTGGTTGGAAGGTTTCACCTAAGTCGATGATGTGATTACTAGGCATTCTACTCTTAACTATCATATCATCGACATACGCCTCCATGTTCTTACCGATCTGAGAGTCAAACACTTTATTCATCAACCTCTGATAGGTAGCCCCTGCATTCTTAAGCCCAAAGGGCATTCTGACGTAGCAGTAGGTACGAACTTTGGTGGTGAAGGCAGTTTTTTCTTTATCTTCGGGGTCCATTTGAATTTGATGATACCCGCTGAAGGCATCGAGGAAACTGAGGAGACCGTACTCGGTGGTTGAATCCACCAACTAGTCTATGGCTGGCAAAGGGTAGGAGTACTTTGCACAGGCATCATTCAGCTTCCAAGAATTGATGCACATTCGGAGCTTTTCACTCCCTTCTTTTGTGGCGCTAACCATGTTGCTGAGCCATTCAGGGTATTTAACTTCTCTTATTACCCCTACCTCAATTAGTCGCTTCACCTCAGCTTTAACGAAGGAGTTCTTATGAGCCGACAGGTTCCATTTTTTCTGCCGAACTAGCCTAATGTCAAGGCGTTCTTTGAGACTATGGTGAATTATGCTGAGGTCGACCCCAGGCATGTCTTTCGGAGAGCAGGTGAATAGATCTTTGTTCATTAATAAAAAGGATACAAGTCTATCTTTGTCACCTTTGGCCAATTTTTTCCCCACTCTGGCGGTCCGGCTGGGGATCAGCTCTACATCTTTTGTTTCTACTTTTTCTAACTCTTCTATTCCCTCTCTTGCAGTCTCTTCGCCTGTCATGAATGCTATTCAGTAGTCGAAGTTTGTACTTGGACCTTTGCTGGGCTTTGTCTAGCCTCGGTGAACACCCTCTTGACTTCGGTTTGGTCAATGAAGATCTTTGCATCTCCTTCTTTAGTTTTGAAGGTGACTGTTAAGTACTTTACATCCTAGCAGATGTTGAGATTTCCTTGAGTTTTTCATCCGAGGATGGCGTTGTATGATGAGGGAACATCAATGACAATGAATCTAGTCAAAATGGAGGTGAACAGTTCCTCCTGACTCTAAGGCGAGGTCCCTTTCAGCATTAGGAGTAGATCGATGTATCTAAGGACTAGGAGCTCGGATGGCCCAACCCCAAAGGTTGGGGAATTGACTGTGTTGAGGTCACTTTTTGAGATGCCTAATTTAGGCAGTATGTGCGAGAAGATGACATCGGTGTTGGAGTTGTCGTCCAGGAGTACTCTTTTGACATCCCAACTCTCTATCCTTGTCATGTCAAGGAGTGGGTCATCGTGGGTGAACTTCACTGTGGATCTGTCTCTGCGAACAAGTTTGTTTCACGAGTTCCCATACTCCATTACGGAGATTTGTCTTATCTTTCTTTTCCTCTCAGCCGAGGGTATCCTTGTACTAATGGTTTGGATGACACCTGCTAATGGCAGCAGATTCTTTCGAGGACTTCGGTCCTGACATCTGTCGGAATCATAGTCCTCCTCATCCCCCCTTCTTTGTTCTTCCTTTCTTCCTTTTGGAGAAGGCATCTGCAAGTACCGGCGAAGTTGGCCCTCCTTTATTAGAGACTCAACGTACTTCCTTAGCTGGAAGCAGTCTTTAGTGTCATGGCCATGATCTTGGTGGAATTGGCAGAACTTCTTCCTGTTCTTCTTATTTTCTGAAGTCATGGCCTTTGGCCTTGGAACTGTAGTCCCTTGCCTTTCTAAGGCCATGAGAATGCTGGCCCTCGTGGCGTTCAAAGGAGTGAACGTCATCAGCCTTTTACCCGTTTGTTTTCGGGGCCTTCTTCCAACCTCATTCTGGTGACGAGGCTGGTGGCTTGGTCCATGGGGCTGAGGGTGTTCCACCTTTGGTCCCCCCATTCTGAGTTCTTCGGCCGTCATGTGCTGTTCGGCCATTCTGTAGAACTCCCCGAGAGTGTCTGAGGGGTTCTTGGAGAACTCATAAAAGAGTTGGGAGTCCCTTTGAAGTCCTCTTATCATTGCGAGGATGCGAATCTCAGGCCGAAAGTTGGGTACACTTAGTGCTTCTCAGTTGAACCTTTCAACGAAGTCACGAATGGTTTCCCCACTTCGCTGCAGTATGTCGAACACCTGTACCGGCATCTTGGCTGTTGGCCTGCTACCAATGAACTACTGGGTGAAGGTAGTAGATAGCTCCTGGAAACTTAGCAAGGTACCGTAGGCCAGGGAGTTATACCATGCCGTTGCTAGACCGGAGAGGGTCACATGGAAACATTTGCGGAGGGTAGCGTCATCTGTGCCATGGAGCACCATGCTTCACTTGTACTTTGTCAGGTGCACCTGGGGCTCACTACGCCTATCGTAGGTTTCCAAGCATGGCACCCTTAAGTCACTAGGCATGGGCGCCTCCACCACTTCCTGTACAAAGGGTGACTTTTCTCCGGTATAAGTGTCGGATAATCTTGACCAGACTGGTTTTCGGGAGATCTGCTTTGCAACCTTTTCCAGTCTTCCAGGGATCTTTTCCATGAGGGTAACTGTGTTAGCTTTCCCTTGCTGCCTGACGATCGCTGGCAATAGCGAACTTCCCCTCCTTTTCAGAGAGTAACTTCGGCGGCAAGGAGACTGGGACCTTCGGTACGGGGACGGACTCTGCCTACAGGAAGTCATAGTTTCTTTTTGGGCCCTTTCATTGGTGGGTCGTACCCCAAGGGGCACGTCCTTCATTGATGATGTGTCATGAGAGCCCTTACTCTTGGAACTCTGGTGGGTGGACCTCGGGCTTCTCTCCCGACGCGTTGCCAAAGGGGAGGCCCTTCGGGAGGAAGGAGGCGATGATGGAGCACTGGAAGTCTCGTAGGAAGCCTAACGTCACTATCAGAGGGCGGTTGTCCTCCGGCATAAAAGTTTCTACAGTGGGCTGCTTGGCCACTGGCTGACCCTCCAGCGCAGAAGGGGACTTTGGGAGCCCCTTGTCTTTGGAATGCCGAGTCTCTACAATGGCGACATGGGGAAGGGTTCCCATAGACGGTGCCAAATGATGCCCTTCCGCATCTTCATCATGAAACATGGTGAGCCTGGAGCAGGAACTTCTGGTGAGGGAATGCCTGGATGAGGAGCCTCGCTGGGAGAGACTGCCTAGAACACTCAGAAAACAAGAGTTAGGAGGTCCCCGGAATGTTTTTCCTGGGGAGGAGCCTCCGACGCCCAAGTTAGGGGAGGACTTACTGTTCATTTAATCAGAATTTTGTAAGCAACTTAAAAAATCCATAACTTGGTCCATAGGTGGGCTATTGATGTAAAACAAAATTCCTTGGTTTTCTTTAAGTCTCTACTTGATAATGGAGAAAATAAAATTGGGGGAATGAGGCTAGAATGATACAATTTATTGGTGGAAGTTACAGGTGTAGTGGCTGGTCACTAGAATTTAACAAGATTGCCTAATGTGTGGTAGCCAAGATTAAAGCTTATGCTACTATTTTCCTTCTTTGCTGCCATGGTGTGCATGAAATGTGAATATGTGTGTGATGGTTGGACCAATATGCATGTGTTTACATAGTGCCCAAGAGGGCCACTTGGGTATGCACGCTAAGGGTAGTGTTCTAATGGCCGACAGAACATTACCAATCCTGGGAGTCTAAATGCACAATTTTGGCACCATAATTGGACTACCCCAGAGTGGGTGACAATTTTGAACCTTCTATTGAGTACTAAGAGTGACACAAATACCTGTGGAAAGACACTTTAGGACATGCAAGATTGTATAAGGCCGAGAAGGGCATTAAGCCATCTTTGACGCCATATGAATCATTACCAAAAATTTCATGTTTCCACTAAGCCATTTAGCTATCATTTTGGTCAAAGAGGCAATCGTTTCTAGTGCCAATCGTAACACTAAAATATATATGGGGATTACAATGAAACATGTAAAATTAGGCAAGGCCAGAAAGGAGGATTAGTGCCAAATTATGAGACATGTGGTGCTTAATCCATTTTTGCATGCCACCATTAAGCCGAAAGCTTCATTTTCGGGTCAAACCTCCATCCTTGCAAGGCCAAGATGTGTTCTTGGTGTTCTTGAAGGGTTGGTATTGAATCCTTGCCTAATTGGTGGCCATTGATGCTCGGTGTGGAGAATCAAGCTAAGGGTTAGTAGTTTCGGCATTAGGTGACCTTGGATTGAAGTTTCAAGCTTGGTCTTAAAGTATCAAGGTTGGCCGAGAGAGCCTAAGCTTTATTTTGTTTGGTAAGGTTCATGTCTACTTGAATTCTTGGTATATTTCCATGATTAAGTAGTTAGGGGCGGCTAAGTGATGGTTATATTGCTATATGATCTTAGTTTGCTTGATGGGCTTGATGATGAACTGTCGAGTTCTATTTGGTTTGGCTAGCTAGTCAAGATAAGGGCAAGTGTTAGAATTCCTAGTGAGTGAGCCCAACTTGCTATTGAATTCGAAGCTCTTGTGGATTGGTGAGTGAAATAATGAAGCTTGGTGTGCAAGATTGCACATGGACACTTGCTAGTGGCTTTGGCTGAGAGATTAATGTGGTGTGTGGGTGTGTTGTGTGCATTGTTTGATATGTTTGTGTGTGCTAACCCCATATAGATAGTGTTTATGTTTATATAGTGTCTTGGTTATGAGAATATATATATATTGGGCTTGTGTTTTCTTAGTTTTCTTGTCTTTCTTCCAGGTTAAGTTATGCTTACGGGAGGTTAAGCTTTCAGCTTAATTAAATAAACTCATTATGAGTTGTAATGAACCTTACTGTGTTGTAAAACTCATGCCTACATTGTTTGAATTTTTAGGAAAGGGAATTGAGCTTGAGTAGTGTACTTGATTTGCTTTCTTATGTACTAAGTTAGTACATTTTTCAAAGGTATGTGCCAACCTGAGACTTGGCTTATTTAAGTGTATATACATACAAGTCTTATGTTATGCCGAAGCTTATGCTTAAGTTTTGTAGGCTTGTGTAGTTGTGGGACATGTCTAGTTGTAGGATGGGTGGGTGGACTATGGCTCTTGTTTTGGTGTTCACCTCTATGACCATGAATATGGTCATAGGACTAATGTTGCAGTGTGTACTTCTGTACTGCACGCTTAGGTACCTGCTAGGAGAGTAAAGACTTGGGATGTAAGGCATAATTTGGTAGTATTTTGGACAATAGGTGATCTTGGCATGTGGCCAAGTTAGGATACTCACTTCGACTCTTTTTTGTGTACATGTATATGGCCTCGGGTATAATGGTTTTGTTGTATATATGGATGGATGCTTGAATACCAAATTATGCTATGGATATGTGATGTTGATTATGTTGTTTGGAGTTAAACCTCTTGTTTACTTTCTTGGCCGAAAGCTCATGAGCATGAAAAATCTTGCTTCCAAAGGTACAAAGATATGGGCTTCTTGGTTGTCATGCATTATATGTAGTACACTTGAATAACACATATCCTAGACACTTAAGTAATTAAGTGTATGCCTTGCTTGTACTTAAAGTTATCAAATATTGCCTTGCTTGTTGTGCAAGATATTGAGTTACAGCCTTGCTTGTGATGCAAGTTAATGGTTGGGCCTTGCCTTATGCTGCGAGTAGGAATTTTAATTCTCTTAGAAGCCTCTTGGGGCACCTTCTAGGCACTTAGCTTAAGAAAATAAGACTTAGAAGTACCAAATAGAAAGTTAGCCGAAATTAAAGTAGTTAACAACACTTAGAAACTCAATTGTCTAATAACTTTCTAGGTAGTTTTGGTGAGTGGCACTGATTATGCACAGGCTAGGGCCTGTGTGGGGCATGACAGGCTTTGTTTGGTATCAGAGCTTAAGGTTTATAGCTTCTAATTTAGTGGAGAGTTAGCCTAGACTTGTCCCTACATAGGATTATGTAAGACTTGTATTTATTGAGCATTTGTGAATATCTGCATTTAAAGTGCAAGATGAGAACAAAAGGCAGGGAAAGAGAATCCCTAGCACAAGCAGAGGAAACAGCAGCCTATCCTAGAGATGGTATGCATATAGAGGTGCCTGAGAGGCAGACAAAGGCCAATGAGCCTAGTTTTACTAAAAAGCCAAATGCCAGGTTGCAAGTTCCTGGACCTAGCAGAGGAAGACAAGAAAGGATGGAATTAATGATGGAAACACTAGAGGCAACTGTGGCTCAGCTTGTAGTAGGAATGCAAGCCTTAGCTAGATGCCAAGCTTAGTCATAGGAGAACCTAGAGCAAGAAGGATATAAGGAAAATTTTGAAGCTGGAGGCAGGAGAAGAAAAAGACCTGGCAAAGAGCCAGTAAATTATGACCAGTTTAGCATGAATGGGGGCAATTAGGAAAAAGAAGAAGGTGATGAGGAGAAAAGATGTCCCATGGCTAGAAGAATAAGGTCAGAAGTTAGATAGGAGCCCAGGACTAAGGAAGATGAGGAAGAGAGTCCAGACATAGAAAAGTTGGATGCCTATATATATAGCAGGAGGACTGAGCCTCATACTGAGACTACAGCTAGAGGAAGGACATCCACGGATAGAACCAGAAATGCAGAAGTCAGAGAAGAGAGGTCCAAAAGGGGTGGACTAAAGGAGGGCCAGCTAGAAGGGTTCATCGCAGTAAAACCTCCAGTGTTTAAGGGTGGATGTGACCCAGATGAAGCTGAGTTTTGGGTATATCAAGTGGAGAAAATTTTTGAAAGGATGGATGTGTCATCCACTCAAAAGGTACTTCGAGCTACCTTTAGGATAGAAGGAAATGCAGAGTTATGGGGGAGAGTACTACAGAGGACATACCAAGAGAGAAACCAGAGGAGACCACCAGCCAGGAGAAGGTCTATGAGGTGGGCAGACTTTCTTTAGGTCTTCCACCAGCAGTATGTTAGTGAAGCTCAGAAGGACCAGAAAGAAGTAGAATTTGATCATCTGGAGCAGGGGGACCTCAGTGTCCTGGAGTATGAGAAAAGGTTCAATAGTCTAATTAGATATGCTTGACAGTATCATGGATAGGAAGAGCTGAAGACCAAGAGATTTTTTAGAGGCTTGAGTCCAAAACTGAGACAAATTCTCAAAGCAGTAGGAGCTAGAGACTACTACTCTGTGATGTAAAGTGCTATTGCATTAGAGTAGGAGTTTAAAGAATAGACCAATAGTGGACCTATAAGTGGAAGTGGACCCCAGAGGGGGCAATCACAAAAAAGGCCAAGAGAAGAGGTAGAACCAAGTGGAGGCAGGAAAGGGAGTAAGAAAGAAAAAGGACCACAGTAGTGTTGTCCTCAATGCGACACTTGGGGGAAGTTCCCTGGAAGTAAGCCATGTTTCAAAACTTCTGCTGGGTGTCACAAATGTGGAGCACCAGACCATTGGGTCAAAGACTGTCCAAGAAGGGGGGATGATAGGAAAACGCTGGGAAGGTTCATTCCCAGAGGACTAGGAGGGCAGATACCCATGCCCCAAATAAGGACCAATGTGTCCAATTCTGGAGGGAGACAGGAACAGAGGGCACTTCAGGACCAGAAAAGGGCCAATGTACCCCCTGGTACGGTATGTCAATTGGATACTTCCAGAAAGGTGCAAGGAGCACTAGAGGCCGAGAATGCAGGCAAAAAAACTAGTCGACAGAGGACTAGTAGGAGAGCCTTAAAATGTACCATTTACCTTAATGGCCATTTAGTATCTGCATTGTTTGATACTAGAGCTTCATTGTCTGTGATTTCTAATAGCTTGGTTAAGGCCATGAATCTAAAAGTAAAATATATGACCAATATGTATTTGGTTAAAACTTCTAGTAATGAAGTTCTATTCATATACCATAGAGTTGAAAACTATGAAATCCAGATAGACAAGTTGAAACTAAGAGCAGACTTGATAGTATTGGATACATATGATTATGATGTGATTCCAGGCATGAACTAGCTAGGAGAGAACAAAGTAATCATTGACTGTCATGCTAGACAATTGATAATGCCTGGTTGTACACCATGTGACTTAGATAAGTCACTAGAGTTAGCTATGGATTATCAACTTGAAGTGTTGAAACTAGTAACTCTAGATGAGGAACATGAATACTTGGAACTTAATGACCAGGAAGTAGCTACTAACCTTAGGCAAATACATATAGTTCAGGATTTTCCAAAGGCTTTTCCAACGGACCTACCTGGATTGCCACCTTTGAGGGAAGTGCAGTTTGAAAATAAAATGGTAACAGGAGCAGCACTAGTGTCTATTGCTCCATATAGGATGCCACTACCTAAAATGGTAGAACTGAGGAAGCAGTTAGATGAACAGCTTGAAAAAGGGTTCATCAGACCCAGTGTGTCTCCTTGGGGAGCACCTGTGTTGTTTGTAAAGAAGAAAGATGGAACCCTCAGACTCTATATTGATTACAGAAAATTAAATGCATTAACCATAAAGAACAAGTATCCCTTCACAAGAATAGAAGATCTATTTGATTAGTTGAAAGGAGCAAGGGTGTTTTCTATAATAGATCTAAGGTCTGGATATTTCCAGTTAAGAGTTAAGGAGGAGGACATACCTAATACTGCTTTCAGGACTAGGTACGGACACTTTGAGTACACAGTAATGCCATTTGGGCTTACTAATGCAGCCGCATTCTTTACAGATTTAATGTAGAGGGTGTTCAGAGCACACCTAGACCACTTTGTGGCAGTATTCATTGATGATATTTTGGTGTACTCTAAGGATGAGGAAACACATAACGAACACCTAAAAGTAGTGCTTGGTTTATTCCAATAACATAAGCTTCATGGGAAGTTAAGTAAGTGTAAATTTTGGACTCAAAAAATTGGATTTCTGGGTCATGTAATAAATGATCAAGGATTGGCAGTGGATCCTGAAAAATTAAGGTCAATCCTAGATTGGAAGCAGCCCCATAATGTGAGGGAAGTTAGGAGTTTCCTGGGATTGGCTGGCTATTACAAAAGGTTTGTACCAAAATTTTCTGTTATAGCAGCACCTATGACCTAGTTGACCAGGAAGAACCAAAAATTTACCTAGGAAACCAAATGTGAGGAGAGCTTCCAAGAGCTTAAAAGGAGGCTGACAACAACTCCTGTGTTAGTGCTACCAAACCCTGAAAAGGAGTATGAGGTGTATATTGATGCATTTCATGTAGGACTAGGATGTGTCCTAATGTAAGAAAAATAGGCTATTACTTTTGGGTCTAGACAATTGAGACCACATGAGAAGAAATATCCAGTGCATGACCTAGAATTAGCAGCAGTAGTCTTTGCCCTTAAGTAATAGAGACATTACCTATTAGGTAATAGATTTCAGGTTTACACAGACCACAAAAGTCTCAAGTACCTTTTTACTTAGAAGGACTTGAATATGAGGCAAAGGATGTGGTTGGAATACCTGAAAGATTTTGACTGTGTGATTGAATACACAGCTAGGAAAGCCAATGTAGTGGCTGATGCCCTGAGCAAGAACTATACTGGAGTGCTCAAGGGTGCAGAAATAGAGTATAAGGCCGAGAGCCTTGACCTTACTTGCTTGGAAAGTCAATGGCTAGATTGGGAAGGTGAGCAGCTTAGTATACTCACTATTACCCCAGAATGGAAAGAGCTTATCAGAGAAGCTCAAGCTGGTGATGGGAACATGGGGCTAGTGTTTGGACAGAGAAAGGGAGAACTTTTCCAAGGGTTCTCCTATAAACAAGGGATGCCATACTTCCAAAATAGGTTGTATGTCCCTGAAAAGGATGACATAAGACGTCAAATTTTGGAAGAAGCATATTCTAGTAAGCCGAGTATGCATCCAGGAGTCACAAAGATTTATCATGCTCTTAAAACTTTCTTTTGGTGGCCATACATGAAAAGAGACATTAGTACTCATGTGTCTTAATGTGAAGTGTGCCAACAAGTGAAAGTTAAGCACTAGAAACCAGGAGGGAAGCTCCAAAGCTTACCCATACCTGAGAGGAAACGAGGATCCAAATATATGGATTTGTAGTGGGAATGCCACTGACTGGAAGAAAGCATAATGCCATTTGGGTTATTGTGGACAGATTGATCAAGGCAGCACATTTCCTTCCCATGAATCTCACTGATTCTTTGGATAAACTTGCACAACTCTATATGAGGGAGATAGTGAGATTACATGGATACCTTATGACATTGTGTCAGATAGGGATCCTAGGTTTGTTTCTAGGTTTTGGAAGTCCCTACATTAGGCACTAGGAACTAAACTCAAGTTTAGTTGAGCTTACCATCCATAGACGGATGGACAGATAGAAAGAACTATACAAACTCTAGAAGACATGTTAAGATTGTTGTGTCATAGACTTCCAGGGAGAATGTGATGTGCATCTCCTATTAGTGGAGTTGTCTTATAATAATAGTTATCATTCAGTAATAGGAATGGCCCCATAGGAAGCCTTATACGGTAGAAGATGTATTACTCCTCATTGCTGGCATCAACTAGAAGATAAGTTGGAGTTAGGGCCAGATATTATTAAGGAGACCATAGAAAAGCTAGGACAGATCCAAACAAGGATCAAAGCTGCAAATGATAGGTAGCAGTCTTATGCCAACCTAAAAAAGGAGGAGAGACCTGGAATTCCAAGAAGGAGATTGGGTGTGGCTTAAGGTTTCTCCTATGAAGGGAGTAATCAGATTTGGAAAGAAGGGAAAACTTGCACCCAGATATATAGGGCCATATCAAGTACTAGCCAGAGTTAGGAATATGGCATATCAGCTGGAATTGCCACTAAAGCTTGGTAAAATACATGATGTATTCCACGTGAGGCTACTCAAGAAATATGTTCCAAGTTTTAAGCAGATAGAAATACCTGTTACTGTACCTGTAGCACCAAACCTATCTTATGAAAAGGTACCCATCCAATTCCTAGCTATAGACACTAGGAAACTGAGAAGCAGGTGGATATCTATAATCAAGGTTCAATGGAGTAACCACAATCTTGAAGAGGCAACCGGGGAAGTGGAAAAGGAGATTGACAAGAAATACTCTCAATTATACCCTAGATTAATGAAGAATTTAGAGGACCAAATTCTTTAAGGAGGGAGGAATTTTCAGGACCATCCCTTAGTGCTTGGCCCAAGCCAGGAATGCAAATAAAATAACAGGGAAACATGAGGGACTTGATTGAAAATCTGAATGGTGATCCATATGGACAACTGAGAACCTTTGGGTTCTAAATACACATGAAATGATGACTATGAGGCTAATGGTGAGAAACAATGGTTAGGCACCATTTTGAACATTCTATCAAGCACTAAGAGTGACACAAATACTTGTGGTAAGACACTTTAGGGCATGCAAGATTGTATGAGGTTGAAGAGGGCATTAAGCCATGTTTAACGCCATATGAATCATTTCCAAAAATTTCACGTTTCCACTAAGCCATTTAGCTATCAATTTGGTCAAAGAGGCCATGGTTTCAGGTGTTAATCCTAGCACTAAAATATATATAGGGATTACAATGAAACATGCAAAAATAAGCAAGGCCAGAAAGGAGGATTAGTGCCAAGTTATGAGACATGTGGCGCTTAATCCATTTTTTCATGCCACCATTAAGCCAAAAGCTTGATTTTTGGGTCCAACCTTAATCCTCACAAGGCCGAGACACGTTCTTGGTGTTCTTGAAGGGTTGGTGTTGAATCCTTGTCTAATTGGTGGCCATTGATGCTTGGTTGGAAGAATCAAGCTAAAGGTTAGTAGTTTCGGCACTAGGCAACCTTGGATTAAAGTTTCAACTTTGGTCTTGAAGTATCAAGGTTGGCCGAGAGGGCTGAAGCTTCTTTCTGTGTGGTAACGTTCATGTCTACTTGAATTCTTGGTATATTTCCATGATCAAGTAGTTAAGGGCGGCTAAGTGGTGGTTATATTGCTATATGATCTTAGTTTGCTTGATGGCCATGATGATGAACTTTCGTGTTCTATTTGGTTTGGCTAGCTAGTCAAGATAAGGGCAAGTGTTAGAATTCTTAGTGAGTGAAGGCAGCTTGCTATTGAATTCAGAGCTCTAGTGGATTGGTGAGTGAAATAATGAAGCTTGGTGTGCAAGATTGCACATGGACACTTGCCAGTGGCTTCGGCTGAGAGATCAATGTGGTGTGTGGGTGTGTTGTGTGCATTGTTTGATATGTTTGTGTGTGCTAACCCCAGATAGATAGTTTTTATGGTTATATAGTGTCTCGGTTGTGAATATATATATATTGGGCTTGTGTTTTCTTAGTTTTCTTGTCTTTCTTGCAGGTTAAGTTATGCTTACGGTAGGTTAAGCTTTTGGCTTAACTAAATAAACTCATTATGAGTTGTAATGAACCTTACTAAGATGTAAAACTCATGCCTATATTGTTTGAATTTTCAGGAAAGGGAATTGAGCTTGAGTAGTGTACTTGATTTGCTTGCCTGTGTACTAAGTTCGTACATTTTCCGGAGGTATGTGCCAACCTGAAACTTGGCCTATTTAAGTGTATAATGATACAAGTCTTATGTTATGCCGAAGCTTATGCTTAAGTTTTACAGGCCTATGTAGTTGTGGGACACGTCTAGGAGAAAGATGGGTGTGTGGACTATGGCTCTTATTATGGTGTTCACCTTTATGACCATGAATATGGTCATAGGACTAGTGTTGTAGTGTGTACTTCTGTGCTGCAGACTTAGGTACTTGCTAGAAGAGTAAAGACTTGGGATGTAAGGCATAATTTGGTAGTATTTTGGACAATAGGTGATCTTGGCATGTGGCCAAGTTAGGAGTACTCACCTAGGCTATCTTTTGTGTACATGTATATAGCCTCGGGTACAATGGTTTTGTTATATATATGGATGGATGCTTGAATACCAAATTATGCTATGGATATGTGATGTTGATTATGTTGTTTGGAGTTAAACCTCTTGTTTACTTTCTTGGCCGAAAGCTCATGAGCATGAAAAATCTTGCTTTCAAAGGTATAAAGATGTGGGCTTCTTGGTTGCCATGCATTACATGTAGTACACTTGAATAACACACATCCTAGACACTTAAGTAATTAAGTGTATGCCTTGCTTGTGCTGCAAGTTATCAAATATTGCCTTGCTTGTCGTGCAAAATATTGAGTTACAGCCTTGCTTATAATGCAAGTTAATGGCTGGGCCTTGCCTTATGCTGCAAGTAACTGTTTTAATTTTCTCATAAGCCTCCTAGGGCACCACCCAGGCACTCAGCTTCAGAAAATAAGATTTAAAACTACCACACAGAAAGTTAGCTGAAATTAAAGTATTTAACAACACTTAGAAACTCAATTGTCTAATAACCTTTTGGGTAGTTTTGGTGAGTGGCACTGAGTGTGCACAGGCTGGGGCTTGTGTGGGGTGTGACAAAGCCATTCGTGGTACCTGACATCTCTTATTACGCCTGCCTCTATTAACTGTTGGACTTTGGCTCTAATGAAGTTTTTCTTATGCGCCAAAAGGCTATGCTTCTTTTGTCGAACAGGTTTCGCCTCAGGGCACACTTTAAGGCTATGTTGAATTATCTGGGGGTCTACCCCAGGCATGTCCTTCAAAGAGTGGGCAAACAGATCTTTGTTCATGAATAGAATGTTGGGTTTTGGGAGCCAAACAACATAGCGGAATTTAACCGAAACCCTCAAGGATCCAAGTGAAACGGGGTAAACTGGGTGTTCAAAAATTTTCACACCTAATTTTCGGTTGAGATCTCTCACTCAACTGTAGAGTCCAATCACAAAACTTGAACAATTGACGTGTTCAAGCTCTCTATGGTATCCACACGAGCCTCTCGGGATCACCATGCTTCCACCGCATCTCGGCAGATGCGTTTCTTTTGCACTCGCAGTGCTAGCTTGTGTCTTCCAAGGAATTGCAAGAGAAGAGTGCGGCTATCCTTTTGGGAGGCTAAGGCAAGGAGACCTACGAATTTCTCACTAGAAGTTGTATTTATAGTGAGACTCAACTTCCAGGCCTAATGGGTTTCAAAGCCCTAATCCAATTAGGCTTTAATTTCAGGCTTAATAATGGCTCAACTATTGGGCCCATTATCAATATGAAATTATTGTGAACCCAAAACCCAAATTATTAGCCCATGCACTCTAATGATCCAAATAGCTCTATGTGTGAGACCCAATAGGCTCTTACCACGATGGCAATGATCATAAATCACATTTATGATCATAAGCATTGAGCGGTGTCTAGCAACACATCATTGCTACCCAAGTGACAAGATTGTCGATGATTCGACTAAACCTTTATGATCATCACCGATATATGCCATTGTCCCTTTGCCCAAGATATCAAGGTTAAGCATGAGACATGGAATGTGTCACTCTAGTATAGCCCAATATTTGGTTTATTGATTACCGAGTAGACCAACTTAAACTGATGACATTGATATCGTATATCAACTCATCCGAGCATGGCCATGCAATTTTCTAAGTCTTACTCTATTAAGGGGCCCGAAGATATCACTCCCGTTGCATAGGAGGGACAAATCCCATTTTGATCATACAAATCCCTCTGCATGATATGTGACATACCCAATGACCTCCTTCAAGTTCACTCTGTTACAAGCAACAAAGGAAAGTATCAAAGTATGTGACTCATATGTAGGGAACCTTGATGTCTTAGGTCGAAGGACTGCATATATCATGATCACTATAAGAATCACTTATGACACTCATATAACGATCCATGTATTGTTCTCTTGGTGGGTCGGTCCAGTACATAAGTTCTCCAACTTGTACCCATATGCAGACTACATATCTCATATTAGTCTTTGCATATGCTAGTCGTTATGTATTATTGCAACCTGCTCCACAATAATACTAGACTAGGGACATTTGAGAATATCATTATTCTAGGGTTATAATTATGTTTGTTAAGTTACGCATAAACAAAACCAACAAACATAAGGATTAATGCCTAATAAAATATCATAACTTAATGTGGAAAAATACAATCATCATGATTGGCCTTTTGGGCACAACACTAACATAGAAAAGTTACAAGTTTTTGCTTGTCACCTTCGGCCAATTGTTTCCCCACTCGGGTACTTCAGTCTAGGACAAGTTCTTCATCATCTATTTCTATTTTTTCGAAGTCACCTACTCCTTTTCCTATTGCCTCTTCAACAAGTATGCTCTTTTCTTCTGAAGTCTGTGCATGAACTTTGATTGGACTTTGTCTTGCCTTCACAAAGACTTCCTCACCTCAGCTTGATCAATGAATATCTCTGCGTCCCCTTCCTACGCACCGAAGCTGACTGTTAGGTATTTCACATCTGGATAAATGTGGAGATTTCCTTGTGTCTGCCTTTCGAGGATGGCATCGTATGAAGAAGGGACATCTATGACAATGAACCTTGTCATTGTGGAGCTGAAGAGCTGTTTCTTGTCTTAAACCGAAGTTCCCCTTAGCATCAAGGGCAGATCAATCCACCCATGCATAGGGAGTTTGGAGGGACCTACACCGAACATAGGGGAAGTAACGGGTTTGAGATCACCCGTGGAGATGCCCAAGTTCGACAACATGTGGGAGAACAGAATGTCAGCATTGGAACCATCATCAATGAGCACTTTTTTGACATCCCAACTCCCTATCCTTGCCATGATTAGGAGGGGCTCATCATGAGAGAACTTCACGGTCCCATATTTCCGAACAACCTTGTTCACTGGGTTCCCGAACTCCATTATTAAGATTTCCCAGACTTTCCTTTTTCTCTCGGCTAAGGGTATCCCACTAGTGATTGTTTGGATTACTCCCACCGGAGGTGGTGGATGCTTTCTAGGACTTCGGTTCCAATGTCGGTTGAAATCATAGTCATCATCTTCCCCTTTCCTTTCTTCTTCCCTTCTTCCTTTGGGCGATGACATTCACAGGTATCGCCACAGTTGGCCTTGTTTGATCAGAGATTCGATGTACTTTTTCAGCTGGAAGTAGTCCTCGGTGTCGTGCCCATGGTCTCAGTGGTACTAGCAAAAATTCTTCATGTTCTTCTTATTCTTCGAGGTCATGGCCTTCGGATATTGGATAGTTGTCCCTTGCCTCTTTGTGGCCATTAGTATGTTTGTCCTTGTGGTGTTCAAGGGAGTGAATGACACCTACCTCTTCCTTCTCTACTTCTGAAGTCTACCCCCACCCTCGATCGAATACCAAGGTTGGTGAGCCTGACCTTCGGGATGATTGTGATCAGACTTCGGGCCTCCCATCCGCAGTTCTTCGACTGTCATGTGCTGTTCTGCCCTTCGGTAGAATTCACCGAGGGTATTAGGGGTATATTTGGAGAACTCATAGAAGAGTTTTGAATCTCTTCGAAGTCCCTTAATCATGGCAAGGATGCAGATTTCAGAGCGGAAGTCATGCACAGTCAGCACTTCTCGGTTGAACCTCTTAACATAGTCCCGAATGGTCTCCCTATTCTTTTGGGCTATGTCAAACATTTGGATGGGCATCTTCATTGTCGGTCTACTTCCGATGAATTAATGGGTGAATGGTATGGATTACTCCTGGAAACACATTATGGTCCTTGGAGCGAGGGAGTTATACCACGCAGATGCAGGCCTTGAAAGGGTGACTTCAAAGCATTTGCAGAGGGTGGCATCATCAGCCCCATGCAACACTATACTATGCCTATACTTCGTCAAGTGAGCTTGGGGTCACTATGTCCATCAAATGTTTCCAAGCGAGGTACTCGAAAGTCACTCGGCATAGGTTCCTCTACCACTACACGGATGAAGCATGACTATTCTTCAATGAATGTCTCCGACAACCTCAACCAAATAGGCTTCCAGGAGATCTATGTTTCTACCTTTTCCAACTTCTCTAAGATCTTCTCCATGGGGTGGTAGCACTGTCTTCTACTTGTTGCCTAGTGGTCATCAACAATGGAGAGCAACATCTCCTTTACGGTGAGTAACTTCATCGGCGTGGGGACTAGGACCACCCGTATGGGGATAGACTTCGCCGGTGGGAAGTTCGAGGTTCTTTTGGCACCATTTTTCCCCCCTGACATCTTCTGGAGGGTATGTTCTCCGTTGAGGACTCATTGTGAGAGCCTCCGCTTCCAGAGTTTCGGCGAGGTAACTTTAGGCCACACTCTTACCGGGTGCTAGGAGAAGGCGCCCTTCCCCCGGGAGGTGGTTGTGACCACCTTTGGTTGAGCTGTTGGGTAATTTCAGCCACAATAGAGTACTAAAAGTCCCGGAGAAAGCTCCTCATGACCATCAGACGTTCATCCTCAGGCAAAGAAGTCTCTACCGCAGGTTGTTCAGTCGCTATTGGAGCTTCAGCTGTGGACTAGGACTTTGGGAGTCTCTTATCCTTAGAACGTCGGGTCTCAACAACGGTGACCTGAGAGCGAGTTCTGACAGACGGTGCCAAATGATGCCCAATGGCATCCTCATCATATGACATGTTGGTCTCAAGGAGAGACTTCCGGTATGAAGGTGCTAGAAACACTCAAAAGAACAAGGGTTAAGTGTTCCTCGGAGTGTGTTTCTGGGGGAGGAATTTCCGACGCCCAAGTCAGTATTTTTGAATGTAGTAGTTGTAAGGAACAAAGAGTTGGTAAACAGCAAGAGTTCTCTATCCTTTCTTACCAAGGTCCATCTTAAGTATTTATAAGAGGGTGGAGGGAGGAGGGAGGAGGGAGGAAGGATGAGGCTGTTTGACACAACCTGTTCAGATCGTGACACGTGTTCAGTCAGATCTTATCCGTACCCTTGGAGATAGGTATCTCCAGCTGGCAGTAGGCCGTTTCGGTTAGAGGGCAAGGGCGTGTGTGATGTCTCTCTATCAGAGGCTCCTAAATCATTTTTGTTGTATCTTTGCAAGACCCTTTCGGAGAACGAGACCCCTTTAAGGTGTGAGGCTCTTTCAGCTAGATATCACCACCAAGGGCCTTCAGGAAAGGTGGTTCGGCAGAGCGGGGTACCTTCGAAAGACGTTCTCCCATTGCCAAGGATAGGGAGTTACTTTTCCAAGGTTGTTAGGTTCATAAAACCCAAGGGTGGTGAAAGGCACCCCTCCCCGAAGTTGGTCATGTAACCTTTCCGAGGCTAGTGTGAGTGTCCCGAGGTCGATGCTAAACTTCTCCAAGGGTGGTGAGCGCCCGCTTTTGTCCGAGGTTGGTCACCTGGGTTTCCAGAGGGTGGTGCTCATCAGGCCAATTTGGGAGACCTCCAAAGGTAATAGCCCTTTGGCTATCATGTGGGGTTTTCAAAATAATGCTCGCTTCATCTTCTTTATGCAATATTACAAACTTCATGCCATCCTGAAGGGTGGATTTTAGTTCTTACTCCCTTAGGGATCCGGGAGTAGGAAGTTTACCTTCACCTTTGGCACCAAGGACAGTTGGCAAAGATGGAAAAATAAGTATTTCTTCATGGAGGTTGATAAAAAGTAGGTAGATCTTCCCACACAATGGGCTTCAAGTACCTTGGCAACCGATGTGGTAGACCCAAGAAAGTTATTAACCTTAGACTTGGAGTCTCAGTTTAAGGAGTTTGACAACCATATTCTGGCTGTCGCAAATTGGGATGCCAAGGTTCCTCCGCATTCTCTCCACCGTTTCCCCATCAGATGGAGTTTTATAATTGAAAAGGTCTTTCGAGAACTTAGGGTAATCAAGGAACATGTCACTAATAAAGAAATGCCGAAGCCCTTGCTTGATGGGAAGAAAGCGTGGCTTGTGCCACTCCTTTGGGGTGAACTTACATATTTGGCACTTGCAGACAGTAAGCTTTTGTTCAGTTTTTTTCTTTAGATTTTTCTTTACTTACACTGAGGTTTTTCTTTTTGCAGAAATGGGCGACAAGTTTGCAGCTTTCTACAAGAGCCTACTCCTCGGCCAGGCCAAGAAGGAGCAATAAAAGAAGAAGGCACCAAAAAGGAAGAAGGTGTTTGCTGGACCACCTTCGGTACTGAAGTCGAAGAAGTCAATGGAGGGCTCCGTTCCTCCTCTACCCGAAGGTCAAGATGTGGAGCTTAGGCAAACACCTGTTCGTGCTGACCCACCTTTAGAACCGGTCATTCACTCTACTCCTTTGAGTACCAATGCTGCTGTCGAGGTGTTGGGGATTTTGCTAGGGGAGATGTCTGCCGAAGGAGCTTAGGAAAGGCAAAGGAAAAAGGGCAAGGACTTCTCTACTGAGGTGCTAGATGTCAGTGAGTTTGACTAGGATGAAGCCAAACTTACACCAGGTTTGTCCCTTAGCCATTCATCTATGAGTTTGGGATTTTTTGGTATTTGACACCTTGTACATGAATGGCTAAGGGATAATGTTATAACGGAACTTTGGCATGACTTTCTAGATGAGCGAACCTAGGCTTAGTGGATGGCAGAGCATGTTCGGAAGAGAGCCCTTCAAGACTAAAAAATCCTAAGGGACAAGGTCTCGATGGAGCCCTTTTGGACCTTCACGAAGGACATGGATTTGCTCTCCGAAGATAGCAAGAAGATGGCCTTCTAGATGGCGAGGGGGGTTGTGATGAATGCCACCTTCCAAACTCTGATGGAGGAGTGGCCAAATGAGAATGTGCTTGACGCTCGGATGATCAAGCATGCTGCCCAGGTAAACCTTAGCCTTTTAGGACTTAGAAAAAAATTTCGGTTTCTGTTGCTTTATATCCATATTCAAAACCCTTCTTTTCATAGCTTTTGGTGTACGATGAAAATTTTTTGGTGTGAGCAACCAAACAATCTTCTATCCGAAGTCAATCAAATGAGCATTTGGCCAAGGCCAAGGAACTATTTGTGAGCTTGGTTGTTAAGTATGGAGAGCTCAACAAAATTGCCAAGGAGGACTTGACCAATCTTCGGCAAAAATGGTAAAGAACCAGCAGGGATTGGTTAAGGAGTTCACCTCCAAGATTTCAGACTTCAGAATGAAGGTCGTCGAGCTATCTTCCGAAAGTGAGGCTTTTCGAAAGGAAAAGGAAGATTCTATTACTGATCTCACTAAGGCATTGGTGATCAACGCTGATTTCATCATTGAGATTGAGCATCTGAAGAAGGAAAAGAAGAAGAAGAAGCAGAAGCGGATGGTGAAGGAAGTTGAGGCTCTGAAGAAGGAGCTAAAGGATGCAAAGGCTGAAAAGGCCAAGTCTGATGAGGCGACTAAGTCCTCATTTCAAGATGGGTTCTGCCTTGCACGTCATCATGTCCTTTCTAGGTTGGTGTAGATGAAGATGATGCCAAGGGTACAGACCCTGAGGACGCTGGTATTGAAGAGCCCGAAGATGGAAAGGATAACGAATAGGCCTCCTCTCATATTCTTTCCTTTTTCTTTTTCTGTATTCTACACCATGTACTTTTTCAATGAAAATTTAATGGAACTTTTAAAATATTGGCTAAGTCCACGATTGGTATGGCCACGGGCATTTTTTCAACCTTCAACATTTTAACCATCTTTGGCGATGAACCCTTAAAAGATACTATCAAGGATTTATAACCTAGTCTTTCCAAAGGCAATCAACCACCTTTGGTTGGCTACACTTAGGATCAACCATCTTCGATTATGTTAGACTCATATTTATAATGCTTGGCCCAGGTTAAGGAAATGAAGAGAGACACTATGAAAATATGAAAGGACTATGAAAACAAGGCACAATGATGTATGTGCTAATTTGAGGACTTTCGGGTCCTAAATGCACAGAGAAAATTGACCAAGGGAAGAATGCAAGAAAATAAAGTAAGGATACCAAATTGCACACTTGAATCAGTGGTGCTAATAAAACTACAAAGTTTGAGTAGGAATTTTTTGCCATGCAAAATTATGTGGGGATTAATGGCATACTAGGCAAAATTTTGGTAGAGATCAATGATGACTAGTCAAATCATGTTCCCCATTAAGGCAATAAGGCATCATTGCCTTGGTTTACCAAGTTAAGACTAGTTTTGGTGTTCGACCGAAACTCACATGGACTAATGACCATTTAAAGCACTTGTGGTGTGTACCTAGCATTGTAAGCCATGAAGTGACCTAAGTGCCTAAATGAGCATGTGATTTAGTGATGGAAATGTAGCATGTGGAGGTGAGGGCTCAATTGAGCCATGCAAATTAGTTGAGGCCGAAAGCTAGCTTATGGCCACTTTGGTTACAAGTGGCTTGTAACTGGAAATGCATGAGTCCACTTAACTCAAGTGCCTTCATTTCAGGTTTCCTTCTTCAAGACCAAAAGCTAGCTTTTGTGTGTTCTTGGTTGTGTTCTTGAGCTTTCACTAAATTAGTCACGAATTAAGGGCATCAAGGAGGAAATTGGAGCCTGAGTTAAGGAGGCAAGCTTGAAGGCTTTGGTTTCGGCACTAAAAAACTCAAATGAGCTTTCAATTTGAAGAAATCATGGAGGCCGAGAATGGTTCAAGCTTGGGTTTGAGGTAACTTTTGTGTTTTTACTTGAATACATGGTAGATATTCCATGAACAATGAGTACTAATGCTTAATTGGTGTTGTGTTAGGCCAATGGTTTGGAGGAGCATTTCAGTTGAATGTTGAGCTTTGACCAAGAGTAAAACAAGCTTGAATTGAGGTAGGGTTTCACTAGTTACTTGATTGCTTGGTGGTATACCATGATTCAAGTATTAAAGTGGCTAAGTGGTAGTTAAATTTGCTAAATGACCTTGGTTGCTTGATGGGCTATTGTGATGTTTCAATTATGGTTGTTGATTAGCTAATTGACTATGGACATGTGCTAGAAATGCTAGTGAATGTGGCCAATTTGCTAGGTATTTTCAGAGCTCTAGTGGATGTGGACTTATTGATGAAGTTTTATGTGCAAAAGTGCACAATGGCACATGTTATGGTACTTGGCTGAATGGTCATTGTGGGGTGTGTTTGTGTTCATTGTGTGCTTGAGTGATTCCTTGTGCTTGATAACCCATTACTTGATTAATATTGCATATATGCCTCGGTTATGTTAGCATGTACATATATATGCTGTGGTTTTGTTTGTCTTTGTGTTTATTTTGCAGGTTAATATGAGCAAATGGAGGTTAATCCTTGAGTTATACCCTCGACTTAACTAAATAAACTCTTTAATGAATTGGTATTAAAAGTGAACTCTACTGAGTATTGTACTCATTGCCCATACATTTGTTTTTCAGGAAAGGATATTCGGCCTGAATTATAGTTGCTTGAGTTGTAGCTAGTGTGTTTGTGCTAGCTTGCTTGTGTATCATGGTATGTGCCAATGTGTGCTTGGCTTTATTAGTTTTGTACATTACAAGTCTTATTTTTTAAGTTGGCCGAGACTTATGTCTTAAGATTGTGCAGGCGTTGTAGAGTGGGACTTGTCTAGGTGGGCTGCTATGGATATGTGGACACTTGCTCTGATCATAGTCTTCACCTTTATGACTATGAATGTGGCCATAGGTCTTGTACTGCAGTATGTCCTGCTTTATGGCATATTGAAGGTTCTGTTTGAGCATTAGATGGTTTGGGTTGTAACATAACTTGGTAATGAAAACTTGGAATCAAGGCATGTAGCCATGTATGTGTACTAGGTAGACTACTTTTGTATGTACATATTTAGATAGTCTTGGATGCCTAGTTTTTGTGGTACATGGAGTACCTTAGTAGGCCAAGTTATGTTTGCACTATGGATTTGTTTTGGACATATATATATGATGGATGGTATGTTTATGTGAATGGAAGTTGTGTTTATCTTGTGAACCTCCTTTGTACCTATTATGGCCGAATGTACATGTGCACATAAACTTGAGTTTTCAAACTAAATGGCTATCTTGGGCTTCTTGGTTTCCATTCTAAGTAGCACACTTAACTGCACACATTTTGGGCATGTCATACAGTGAAGATGCCGATGGGCATCAACCCCTTTTTGGGAAACTTATTTTGCACAAAAATGGTTAAGTACCTTTGTGATCAACTCGATTGAACATCTTTGGTAAAGCTTGCTTTGTGTAGATATAGTTAAGTACTTTCGGGATCAACCATTTTTGGTTAACCACCTTCAGTTTAACTTGTACAATACTACTTATACACTTTCGGAAGTGACCGCATTCTATTCACCTTATTCGGCAAATTCTGCACAATTTTTCCCTTGAAATTTTTTCTAAGTATAGAACTTTTTCAAAGAGTCTAAATGTTATGTGTTTTTCAACTCTTGTCCTTCAGTGTTCCCAAACATAAAGACTTTTGGCCGAACGTATTAAAGGACCAAATAAGGTCCTTCCCAATTTTCCTGAAGTACTCCATAAGATGGTCTTCAGGGTTCTAATTCAGCCATTCGGAGAACAAGTCACCTTTTTTAATCCCTTTAGGCTTAACATGCAAATTTGCAATAATGGCTACTATCTGCTGAAAAGCTTTTCTTTTGAGTTCAACCATCTCTCTATGTTCGTCAATCATATCTAGTTTGGTTCTTAAACTAAGGCTGTTCCCTTATTCATCAAACACGAGTACTCTTATAGATGGCTGCACGACTTTGACAGGGATAATGGCTTCTGTTCCGAAGATGTGTGAGAGAGGTGTCTCACCCCTGGCCCTTCTGGTAGTTGTTCGGTAAGTCCACAGCACACGCGGAAGCTCGCCTGGCCATTTTCTCTTTGCTTCCTTCAACCTCTTCTTCAGACCATCTGTTATCATTCTATTGGACAATTTTACTTGTCCATTGCTTTGAGAATGGGCCACTGGGGTGAAGTGCAATTTTATCCCGAGGATGGCTACAAATTCCTGAAATCCTTTATTAGTGAACTAAGAACCATTATCAGCTACTATCACCCTCGGCATGCCAAATCTACATATGATGTTCTTCCAATCAAAAGTCTGTATGTCCTTTGCTAAAATTGCTACCAAAGGCTTTGCCTCGATCTAGAGGGTTAAAATTGCAACTACGCAGAACTTCACTCCTCCTGGAGCTATTGGGAGAGGCCCACTGAGGTCAATACCCCAAACAGCGAAGGGGCAAGGATAGTTTGCCGAAGTTATCATTTTTTAAGGTACTCTCTGGATGGGTGCGTGTCATTTGCACTTGTCATATTTCTGGGCAAATTACCTTGCGCCCTTCCTTAAGGTAGGCAAGAAATATCCCTGCCGAAGTAGTACTCTAGCAAGGGCTTCAATCCCAATGTAAGAGCCGCAGGCCCCCTCATGGACTTATTTGATTACTATCTCAATGTCCTCTTCACTGATACACCTTTGCAGTGAATTTGCATATCCTTATTGGTATAATTCTTCCCCGATCAGGAAGTATCTACTCGAGCACTTTCACACCTTCACTGCTTCAAGAGGGTCTTCAGCGTTAGGATACTCTTGATGCCTGACGGCATCTTCATCAAATGACATGCTGGCCTGGAAGAAAGACTTCCGCTATGAGAGTGCCTGAAACACTTAGAAGAACAAGGGTTAGAGACTTCTATGAATGTGTTTCTGGGAAAGGAGCCTCTAACGCCCAAGTTAGTGTTTGTGAGAGCAGTTGTAAAGAACAGTGAGTGGGGGAGTAGCTAGAATAGTCCTGTCTTACCAAGGTCCTTCCTAAGTATTTATCGGAGGCCAAAGGGATGAGGCCGTTTGACACAGCCCGTTTAGGTCATGACACATGGTCGGTCAAATTTGATCCGTACCCTCCGACATAGGTATCTCCAGCTTGCCGTAGGCCATTTCGGCCAGAGGGCAGGGGCGTGTGTAAGGTCTCTCTATGAGAGGCTCCTTAACCATTTTTGTCGTATCTCCGCAAGACCCCTTCAGATTACAAGGCTTCTTCGGATTAAGAGGCCCTCTTCGACTCAATATAGCCACCGAGGGCAATTAGGAGTGGCCCTTCGGCAGAGTGAGGCACCTTTGGAAGATGCTCTTCCCGACCGAGGATGGGGATATACTTTCCCGAACTTGGTGAGTTCGCTATTTCAAATATGGTAGTTTATAGGTTTTTCGAGGTCAGTTCTGTTACCAACCAAGGGTGGTTGTCACTCACCGAGGTTGGTGCTAGGTCTCTCCTGAGGGTGGTGTTTGGCTAAGTAATCTGGAGATCTCGGTTCTAAGGTGATGTTCTTTCTGAGGATGGAAAGGGCCCCCTCTTTCCTAAGGTTGGTCACTCAGGTTTACCGAAGGTGGTGCTTTTCAGGTCACTTTGGGAATTCTAGAAGGGTTAATAGCCCTTTGGCTATCACATGCCCCCCTCGGAATGCCAAAGTTGAATCTTCGGTACTTGAGCTTTTGAAAGCATTTCATGGAACTTTTGTAGTAGGTGACAGTCATCTCAGCAAGTAAACTGAATTTTTTACTGAGGCTACCTTCTTTGGATGAGGGCCCTTTTTTGGTTCAGGACGCCTTTCCTAGCTGAGGTAGTACCTTTGGCAGTAGGTGGTACTCATTCATTGGCCAAGTTTAGGGTGTTCTTGAAGTTGTTCCTTTAGACTGAAGTGTACATTCCCCTTCTAGGTTTTTTATTTCCTGCCAGTGAATTGTCACATCTTCTAAATATATGGACGCATCTCCTCGGGAAAGACTCATACCTGCAAGTGAATCGTCATATCCTTTGACTAGATATATGCGTCTCCTCAGGAAGGACTTGCATAGGTCCGGCAGCTGTCAGGAGCGTGCCCTTTTTTCTCACGTCAGGTGACACATGTCACCTAGTGATTGGTAAACAGTCACATCCGTTACATTAGTCATGTCTCTTCGGCTCCGAGGGATCATTATGGCGACACTTCGCCTGCCTCTTTCATCCTATATAAACCCTTTCACCTCAGTTTTTTCCACACTTCTCTTCTTTTGCTATCTTTTGCTCTCGAGTTTCCACTTATCTCTTTCTTTTTTTGGTGGCAGTGCTAGCAGCGGAGTGATTTCCGGCAACACTTTCGGTGGCCTTTCGAAGTTCATTCCTTGTTCAGAGCTAGGTGGGTCTCTTTTCGAAAGTCATTCTTCGGTATTTTTTTTTCGTCTTCCCCATTTTTTTTCTTTCACTTTCCTAAGGTTTGACTTCTTTCTTTCAAACATGTCTACTCCCCAAACTAAGACCTCTCCCATTCCTGAAAGCTGGCTTCCCCTCAACTCTCATCCAAGCTGTGCCACTTCAGAGAAAGTTCAGAAGTGGTCGGCCAAATTCTTCCTTCCTTCTTATGCTGTTATTAGGCTACCTAGTGTAGGTATGCCTAGTTATATGAATCATTTGGCCGAGGTTACCATCTTTCAAGCTCAGCTGAAGGCCGGACTTCGGTATCCTCCACTGAAGATGGTTTGTGACTTTTGCCAGTTCCATGGCATAGCTGTGAACGAACTTCCTTCGAACTCCTACTCTTATTTCAACACCTTTGTTTGCATGTGTAGGGTCTTCAAGATAGTGCCCCACTTCATCTTCTTCATGCAATATTACAAACTCCACCTCATCCTAAAGGTTGGGTTCAACTTCTTGCTTCCTCGGGGATCTGAGAGCAGGAAGTACAAATTCACCTTCAGGATGAAGGACAACTGGCGAGGGTGGCAGAATAAGTTCTTCTTTCTAATGGTCCATGAGCAGTGGAAGCATGTGCCAACCAAATAGGCTTCGGGGACTTTGGATATTGATGTAGTTGATCCTAGGAAGTTGCTAACGTTAGAGTTAGAAGCCCAATTTGAGGAGTTCGACAGCCATATTCGAGCTGTCGTGGACTGGGATCCCGAGGTCCCTCCGTGTTCCTTATACCCCTTTCCCATTAGATGGAATTTCATGACAGAAGAGGTCCTTCGAGAGCTGGGGGTGATCGAAGGACACATTACCAACCTGAACATGCCAAAGCCTCCTTTTGACGGGAAGAAGGCATTGCTGGTAATGCTCCTTCGGTGAGAACTCACGTAGCCGGATCTTAAAGAGAGTAAGTTTATACTGTAATTTTTTCATATATCTTCTTCTGTACTTACACTGATGTTCTTCTTTTCATAGAGATGGGTGACAAGTCTGTTGCATTTTACAAGTCTCTCTTCCTCGGTCAGGCCAAGAAGGGGGAGTAACAGAGAAAGAAGTTAGCGCCAAAGAGCAAAAAGGCACCTGGGGGACCATCTTTGGCACCGAAGTTGCAGAAAGTCAAGGAGGACTCCCTTTTTCCTCTGCCCGAATGCGATGCAGAGGTACAGTATCAAACTTCTGTGTGCATTGACACCCCTTCGGAGTCGGCCATTTGCTCAACTCCCTTAAGTCCCAATACTGCGGTGGAGACCTTGGGCACCTCGGTTGGGGTACTTTCAGTTGAGAAGCTTGAGGAGCGCCGAAAGAGGAAAGGTAAACATGTTCCTGCCGAGGTCCTCGAGGTCAGTGACTTCGAGGGAGATGATGCCGAGCCTCCACTAGGTTTGTTCCTTAGCCATTCTTCTATGAGTTTGGGAATTTTTGATATTTTAGACCTTATAGATGAATGGCTAAGGGATAACGTGCTAATGGAACTTCGGCGTGATTTTGCAAAGAAGCAAGCACCTACTCAGTGGGTGGTGGAGCATGCTCGAAAGAGGGCCATTCGGGATTCCAAGATTCTGAAGGACAAGGTGCGGAGGTAGGCTTTCTGGACTTTCATAGAGGACATGGACTTGTTCTCCGAGGATAGCCAGAAAATGGCTTCTCAAATGGCGAAGGGCATCCTGATGAACGCCACTTTCCAGTCCCTCACGGAGGAGTGTCCGAATGAGGAGGTCCTCGCTGTGAGGATGAGTGAACATGCTGCCCAAGTAAGTTTTTGAACCTTTCAGGATTTAGCAAAATTTCCTAAGTTTTTGCCAATTTCTGATCCTCATTCTGCCTTTTCTTTTGCAGCTCTTAGCATATAGTGGATACTTCGAAGGTTGGGCAACCAAACAGTCTGGGGTCTGAGGTCGGTCCGAGGAGTCCACGGCAAAGGCCAAGGACCTCCTTGCAAGCTCTTTCAACAAATGCGGCAAGCTTAATCAAATAGCCAACGAAGAGCTGGCCAACCTTCGGGAAGAGTTTCTATAGTGTTAGGGGGAGCTCATTCAGGACTTTTCAGTGAAGATGTCAGACCTTGAGTCGAAGGTGATATCTTTGACCTCGACAAATGAGGCTTTCTAGAAGGAGAATGAGGGTGTTGTTGCTGACCTTACAAAGGCATTAGCTCTTAACTCCGAACTTCAGGCCAAGGTCAACAAGCTAAAGAAGAAGAAGAAGAAAATGAAAAAGTTGGAGAGGGAGGTCGTGGTGTTCAAAAATGAACTAGAGGACTTGCATGTGAAGAAGAACAAGTCTGACCAGGCAACTACGTCCTCTTATCAGGACAGTTTTTGCCTAGCCCGTCACCAAGTTCTATCCAAATTTCCCAACCTCGACCTTTCCTTTCTGATGGCCCTGGATATCCCCAAAGGACCCTCTTAGGAGTGATCGAGGATAGAGTTCCTCAATCTCCCAGCTAATCCACCTTTGGGCCTAACAGTTGCTGCCAAAAAAGATGAAGCCAAAGGTGAGGTAGCTAAAGATGCTGAAGTGCCAGCAGGTGTCCAGGACCCCGATTAGGCTTCCTTTTGCTTATTTTCCTTGTAATTTGCTCCCTTTGTACTTTCTAACGAAATTTCAATGAAACTTTCTTTCTTCAAAATTATAGCTAAGTTCCTTACTGAACTATTTTTCCCGTCGAAGGGCGTAGCGACCATGTTCGGTCATCATCCTTTGGAAAAATACCATCTTCCATGAAACTTAATACATGTACAATTAGCTAAGTACCTTTTTCACCAACCACGTTCAGTTAACATTTTTTGGAAAAAGTGAACCTTTAGACAAATCCACGTTCGGACCATTTCATCCTTGAAAATTTTTCTAAGTTCTTCACTTATGCACTTCAGGAAATAGCTACTTTTCATCCTTCAAGTACGACCATGTTTGGTCACATAAAATGCTCTCCTTCGGAAACCATGTTCAGTTCAAGGAAATATTCACCTTCGGATATAACCATCTTTGGTTATGCCTCTTCGGTGTTTTTGCGCAACTTTCTTCTTGAAAATATTTCTAAGTGTGCAAATTTATTGAGGCACTTTTATAAAATGACCATATTTGGTTTTCATCCATCGGAGGCAACCATGTTCAATTTTCCCCCTCGGAAGCAAACATGTTTGATTTTCTCCTTTGAAGGCCAACATTGTTACCACCTCTACAAATGGGAAAATTACAGTTTAAAGGCATAATGGTTATAAACCATTATATAGCATAATTTTCACCATAGTGAATGAAATGTGAGGGGTAAAGTGAATAATCTACAGCTCCCTAAAAGATTACAATAGTTACTTGGTACTAAAGGAATCCCTAAAGGATTGCTTCTTTTACAAGTGATCTATGGGTCTTATTGCAAGATTTCAAGACTTGGGTACTCAATTGTACAACTCAAAAAGAGAGATTTTGAAGGATTTGAATCACATGGAAGCAATTTTTTGAGGCTTAATTGCATAAAGGAAAGAAAAGCCATTATTCAGGAACCTAGGACAACTAGGTGTACAATTGTTCACAAAAATAACTTAAGGATGGGATGCTTTTGGACAAGAGTTAAAGGTGGCCATTTCTAGCATTATCCCAGCCTTTTATTTCCAGGTTCTAAGGTCAAAAAGGTGGGCTAAAGATTAGCCAAAAAGCCTTTGCTTAAGATATACTTATAGTGACCTAAGCGAGGGTTAAGGTTAAACTAATCTAGTCAAGTAAAATACCTTGATTTCTTGCCATTTCCTGCCCATTTTTGTCCTTTGCTAGGCACAACCTATTCCTTAGCTCCTCCATAAGCTTCCATAGCCACCATAGCTCAATCTCCCAAGAAATCACAAATGAAGGCAATCGGATGCAACAAGAAGGAGAAAAGCCCTAGTTTTCAGGTTTATTGTGTATCTCTTAAAGATTTCAGTCTTCGTAGCTTAGGTAAGGGTTTTATCTTCATGTTTCATGGTTGTTTACTATATTATGATGATGATCAAGCATCCATGAAGGTATGGCCATGCTTGGAAAAGAGCAAAAAGCTCAATGAACCAAGTATGGGTTAAGGGGGAGTGCATGAACAAGGTTCTAGCCTTACCGTTTTTCATGCACTAAGTTGGCAGTGTTTATAGGGGTCTAAAGCCCAAGTTAGTACTAACTAAGACCAATCAACCTCCTAAGACCAAGCATTAGTTTGAGGAGGGCTGCCATAGTGATTACATATTGTTTATTTGATTGTTTATGGACTAACCCTAATGATGTATTGTTGCCAGAATTGCATTTGGTTGTGTTCTGTTTATTTGTGCATTTGGATGGCTATATTTTTGTATATGTTCTTTGTTTTTGTGTCTTTATGTCTTTTTATTTCAGGTATGTTGCTGGGAATTCAAGTTTCTAATGATAAGCCCTTACTAAGTTTCTTCAAAGAGACTTACCTCCCTTTCTGTCCATTTCAGGAGCACCTAAAAGAGAGAATTCAAAATAATAGCTTCGGTGTGGATTTTTTTGTGAAATTTCAGGTACATTAACTCAATATGTTTAGTTGTAAACTAGAAATTTTCATGATTTTTGGAGCACATTAGCTATTTTTAGTAATGGTACTTTCTGCTTTATGCAGCAGCTGGTCCCTACAAGTTTCTGGAGTGCTTAGTGCTTTTGAAGTTCTCCAAGAAGCCTAGTGTACACATTAACTAAGTTATTATCATGTATGTACTGCGTCAATGCATGTAAATGATCTGGGTATGTTGTATGTGTAGTGTGAGAAGGATATATGGATCAATGGAGTGTGGTTTGAAGTGTGTATACAATGTTGTCCATATGGTGTTATGGGCTGTTTTGATGGCATTTTTATGAATGATGGTTAAAAGGACTCTAAATTTAGGGGAATGGTTTTCCCATGTGTGTAAAACATATATGGACACTATCAAGTGGGTTTTGCACCTGGAAATGAAGTGTATGAATATTATGAAATTTTGTATGGGCATAATGGTCAATAGTGGCAAAAATTTGGTACCTTGTACTCCAGCTGTCATAACTTTCTGTACATAAAGAATTTCGCTATGAAATTTTAACCACACTTAAAAACTTAAAGAGGAATAACTTGGCTTTGAAATCACTAGATTTGGTGCCCTGTAGCCAGAGTTATAGGCTATCAAAATTGGCTGATTTTGCTGTGCACTGTTCATATGGTCATTTTTACTAGGTTAAGTGTAAGATCCATAATTGTAAACTTAGATGGATTTAATGTCTCAAACCTATTTCCCTATGAAGGTTTAAGGGTATTAAAGTGTTTAAAACCTTTAGGGCATAGGAGAACATGGGTAGAATTTGAGTTGGACATGGTGTGAAAGTTTGGAAAAAAAAAGATTCACACCAATAGCATTCATGTGTGCATATGATTGTACATGCACTTTGGGATTTTACTCAACTTTCATATTGGCCCGGAATAAAGAATTTCATTGCCATCATCACTTCTAGATGAAATTGTCTGTGAATATGTGTGTGATGGTTGGACCAATATACACATCTTTGTGTAATGACCAAGAGGGCCACTTGGGTAAATATAGTGCACATGTTCTGCTTGGCCTACAGGACATGGATGGCCTGGGGCTTGAGCTCACTAAAATTGATCACTCTATTTAAATACTCAGAGTGGTAAGAAACATGTTCGGTCACTATGCCTTAAAAAAAAATGTATAATCTTGCACGTAGGCATTTTCGGGAAAAACTTCGTTCGGTTTTTACACCATGTTCGGTCAGTCACCCTAGGTGAGAATTGTATAATTTTTTCCTTAGAAAAAATTTCTAAGTATAGAATTTTTTCAAGGAATCTGAATGCCATGTATTTTTCAATTCTCCACCTTCAGTGTCACTAAGCTTGTAGACTCCTAGTCGAACTTCATCAAGGATGAAATAAGGTCCATCCCAGTTCATCTGAAGTACTCCGTGAGATGGTGTTCGGGCTTCAAATTCTGCTTTCCAAAGGATGAAGTCCCCTTCTTGATTCCTTTTGACTTGATGTGTAGGTTGGTAGTGATGGCTACTCTCTGCTGAAAAGCTTTTCTTCTAAGCTCAGCCATCTTGCTATGCTCGTCAATGAGGTCCAACTTGGTTCTTAAACCGATGTTGTTCCCTTCTTCGTCGAACAATTGTATCCCGACCGATGGTTGTACAACCTCAATAGGGATGATGGCCTCTACGATGAAGATGAGTGAGAAGGGCGACTTACCCATGGCTCTTTTAGGGGTTGTTCGACAGCTCCATAAGACACTCGGAAGCTCTCCTGGCCATCTTCCCTTCGCTTCCTTCAACCTTTTCTTTAGACCATCCTTTATTATTCTGTTGGACACTTCAACTTAACCATTGCTTTAAGGGTGGGCCACAATGGCAAAGTGCAACTTTTTCTAGAGGTTGACTATGAATTCCTGGTGATAGCCAAATGGCTTACACTTGGATAGCTTATGAGGATAACAGAAAAATACCACCCTCGGAAGCACATCTGACCAACCTCGGAAGATGGATCCTAACCACCCTTTGCAAGTAGTCACCACCCTCAGCTGCTGACACTACCACCCTCGGAGGGAAATATCATGCCATCCTCGGTCAAGTGATCTAGTGACCTCGGGAGCCATCTCCCATCCTTGGAAGAATAGAGCATTCCCCGAAGATCCTCCACCCTACCGAGGAGCCTCCCCCTATGGCTCTTCAGAGCAAAAATCAAACTAAAGGAGACCTATCTGCCGAAGGAGCCTTACTTCCCGAAGAGGGCCCATCACTGAAAGAGTTCTCACCTAGATGAGACAAAGACGGTTAGGAGCCTCTGACACACAGCCTTCCCACACGCCTCTGACCTCCAGTCAGAACGGCTGTAGCCAGCTAGGGATGCCTATTCCCGAACATACGAATCGAATTCGAGTGACCACATGTCGTAATCTGAGACTTGTTGTAATAGGAGGCCTTCTCCTCATGACCTCCTATAAGTAACTGTGGAGAACCTGGGTAAAGACACAAGAGACAAAAAAACCCTAGCTACCTCCTGCTCTCCGTTCCTTTTTTCTTACTTGCATTCTCTAAAATACTAACTTGAGTGTCGGAGGCTCCTCCCCTAAAATCACACTCCAGGGAGTCTCTAACCTCTATTTTACTGAGTCTTGTAGCCACCTTCCTGCCAGAAGTCCCTCTCCAAGGCATCTTCACACCGGAGGTCCCTCCCCAGACACCTTCGCACCGGAAGTCCTGCTTGTAGCTCCACCATGTCCCACAACGAAAATGCTGACGGGCATCATTTGGCACCGTCTGTGGGAACCTACCCTTAGGTAGCCGTCATTGAGACTTGGCATTCTAAGGACAAAGGATTCCCGAAGGCCCCGTCCATGCTGGAAACTCAACCGGTGACTGAACAACCTACCATAAGGACTTCTTTCCCAGAGGACGAACGTCCTCTGACGGTCACAATAGGCTTCCTAAGGGATTTCTAGTGTTCCATCGTGGCTGAAATGACACAGCAACTCGACCAGAGGTGGTCTTAACCACCTTCGGCGCGAAAGGCCTCTTCACCAGCTACATGTTAGGAAATAAGTCCGAAATCTACTCACCGGAGTTTAGGAAGTGATGACTTCCGTGATGAGTTCTCAACGGAGGACATACCCCCCAGAGGTCATCGTGCTGGAGATAAGGGGCCAAAAGTACTAAAAACTTCCCGCCAGTGAAGCTCATCAGAGGATAAGAGGTCATAATCCCTACACCGACGAAGTTACTCCCCGAAAAGAAGGCGTCATTCCCCATTGCCGGAGGCAGTAGGTGGTGAGAAGAGACGAGTGCCACCACACTCATGGAGAGGATCCTAGAGAGGTTGGAAAAAGTAGAGAGGCAGATCGCCCGAAAGCCTGTCTGGTCAAGGTTACCTGAGACCTTCATCGAAAAAGAGTCACCCTTCGTTTGGACGATAGTGGAAGCACCAATGCCGAGCGAATTTTGGGTGCCTCGCTTGGAAACCTATGATGGGCATAGCGACCCTCAAGCCCACCTAACCAAGTGCTTTAACACACCCTCTCTGGCCCGGCAACCGCGTGGTACAACTCCCTCACCCCTGGAACTATAATGAGTTTCCAGGAGCTGTCCATAGCGTTCACACAGCAGTTTATCAGCAATAGGCCAACGGAAAAGATGCCCGTTCAAATTTTTGACTTAGCACAAAGGAATCGGGAGACCATTCGTGACTATGTCAAGAGGTTGAATCGTGAAGCCCTGAGTGTGCCAGACTTCTATCCCAAAATACGTATCCTCACGACGATAAAGGGACTTTGGAGAGACTCACGACTCTTCGACGAGTTCTCTAAAGACCCCCCGGACGCCCTCAGAGAATTCTACCGAAGGGCGGAACAGCACATGAGGGTAGAGGAACTTAGGATGGGGGGGCTAAAGCCTAACCACACTCGCCCCAAGGGACAAAGCAGCTAACCTCGGTATCCAACCGAAGGTGGAGGGAGACCTTGGAAACAAAGGGGGAAGAAGCCAATGACGTTCACCCCCTTGAATACCACGAGAATGAACATACTGCTGGCAATGGAAAGGCAAGGCACCTAGATCAAATGGCCGAAGGGCATGACACCAAAAAACAAGAAAAATATGAAGAAATTCTTCACTGGTACCTACGGATGCCCTCTCCTAGGGGAAGGAGAGAGGAGGAAAAAAAGGAAGATAAGGACTGCGATTCCGACCGATGTCGGAACCAAAGTCCCAAGAAAAATCCTCCACCTCCAGCTGGAGTAATCCATACGATACCACGGGACTATCTTCGGCAGAGAGGAAGAGGAAAGCTAGGGAGATCTCAGTGATGGAATTCGGCAACCAATCGAACAAGCTCGCTCGGAAAGATGGGTCTACCATAGTGTTCCCACATCATGACCCACTCCTTATTATGGCAAGGATTAGGAGTTGGGACATGAAAAGGATGCTCCTGGATGACGGGTCTAACTCCGATGGCCTATTCTTCCACCTGTTGCCAAGCTTGGGCATCGCAAAAACTGATCTCAAGCTTGTCACATCTTCTACCTTTATGGTAGGTCCTTCCAAACTCCCAGTCCTCGGCTGGATTGACCTACCTCTGATGTAAAAGAGAACTTCTGGTTAGAACAATAGAGAGCTCTTCACCTCTGCCATGACCAGATTCATTGTCATTGACGTCCCTTCTTCATATAAAGCCATCCTTGGAAGGTGATGCCCTTCAGCATCTTTGTCTTGCGACATGGTGAATTCCGAGGGAGCTTCCGAGGAGGGAGAACGTCTGACGGAGAGGTTCCCCAGGTGGGAAAGTACCTGAAAGACTCTGAAAAAAGGGTTAGGAGGTCCCCGGGATGACTTTCCGGGGAGGAGCCTCCGACGCCCAAGTTAGTGTCCTGATAGTGAGTGAAGTAGTAACACTTAAATGGATATGGGGTCTGGCCTGTATATGTTTTCTGTTGTGCGAGAGTGCCGATGGTGGGAGAGCTCCCTTGCCAAGTCTTGTTTCCCAGTATTTATAGAAGTACCTGGCCCGTTTGGATCCTGACACGTGTTCGTTCGGATTATTTTTGTGCTTTTTGGGCGTAGGGAACAGGTAGCCGTTTGTAGGCTCCTAGTTTTGTGGCTGAGATGGGACTTCGATGATGCCAGGGTGTCAGGCCGCCGTTTCAGGCAGCATGTGGGTGACCTGTCAGAGGCTCCTTAAATGCTCATTAAATGCTCCTGCCGTACTCCCGAGGCCCTTTGGGCGAGGTCACCCTCTGGTACGGACGCCCTCCTTCGGGAATCACGCTAGTGGCTCGGGGGGTTCTCTAGCTCGGGAGTTCCGCCTTCGAGGAGAATCTCTCCTGCTTTCAGTAGCTGGTTCTTTTCTCCCGAAGGCGATATGTTCGGTTCCCTGAGAGAGTCAACGACACATTTAGATAACCTGGCATTTCAGCCGAAGTGCTTACTTCGTGATGCTCGATCTCGCTTCTGCCGAGGTCTGTGGCAATGCTTCTTTCCGAGCTACGTCAGGCTCCCCGGTCAAATCTTTGGGGGAATTGATGCTGGGGGAGGCGATAGCCTTTTGGCTATCAGAAAGGAAACTCAAGGGAACTTTCACATCCGACTAGATGTGAAGTACCTGACAATCACATTCGGGATAAAGGATGGGGACGCAGAAATATTTATTGATCAAGCTGAAGTCCGGAAGGTCTTCGTAAGGGTGAGGCAGAGCCTAGTGAAATCACACACACAGACCTCAGGAGAAAAGAGCACATCGACCAAAGAGTCTACAGAAGGAAAGAAAAGTGACTCAGGAAAAATTGAAACTGAGAGTGTAGAGCTCGTCCCGGGCCAAGTACCCATATGGGGAAACATTTGGCCGAAGGTGACAAGCAATAGCTTGTATCTTTCCTTCTAATGAATAAAGATCTATTTGCCTACTCGCTGAAGGACATGCCTGGGGTAGACCCTCACATAATTCAACATAGTATTAAGATACGCCCTAACGCGAAGCCTGTTCACCAAAAAAAAGAAGCCTTTCGGCATGCAAGAACAACTTCATTAAATTCGATGTCCAGCAGTTGATAGAGGCAGACATAATGAGGGAAGTCAAATATCCTGAATGGCTTAGTAACGTGGTTATCACCATGAAAGAAGGGAGTGACAAACTCCGATGTGCATTGAATTCCAAAACATGAACGATGCTTGCCCTAAGGATTCGTATCCTCTGCCACCAATAGACTAGTTGGTGGACTCAACCACTGAGTATGGCCTCCTTAGCTTCCTAGACGCCTTCAGCAGGTATCATCAAATCAGGATGGACCTCGAAGACAAGGAAAAAACTGCATTCATCACTGAAGTTGGTACATACTGCTATATTAGAATGCCCTTCAGGCTTAAGAATGTAGGAGCTATGTACCAGAGGTTGATAAATAGGGTCTTTGACTCCCAGATCGGGAGAAATATAGAAGTCTACGTCGATGATATGATAGTCAAAAGCAAACTGCCTAGTAGTCATATCATAGACTTAGAGGAAACATTCCACCAACTGAGGACATTTGGAATTCATCTCAACCGCAAGAAATGCATGTTCGAGGTGAATGCGGGTAAGTTTCTCAGATTCATGGTGTCGGAGAGAGTTATTGACTTCAATCCAAAAAAGGTCAAGGCTCTACTGGGATTCCGAACTCCCACAATGACCAAGGATGTGCAAAGACTCATAGGGAGAATCACGTCCCTCGGTAGATTCATCTCCAAATATGGGGATCGCTGCCAACCGTTCTTCAAAGTCCTCACTAAAGCAGCAAAAAATGAAGGTGACCTCAGCACTGAGGTGTACCCTTCGAACGAAGACTGCCAAAAGGCCTAGGAAGATCTTAAAGTCTACCTAACCTATCTACCAACACTCCAGCAGCCATGGGAAGGAGAACCCCTCATACTCTACCTCACCGTGACCGAAAAGGCGGTAAGCTCGGTCCTTGTAAAGGAAGAGGGGGAAAAGTAGTGGCCAGTATATTATGTTAGTAAGTCTCTACATGGTGCTGAAGTGAGCTACTCCTTGCTACAAAAGGCTATTTATGCCCTAGTACTTGCAAGCAAAAGGTTACGACCCTATTTCCAAGGGCACCCCATTATCGTCTGAAGTAACTTACCTCTTCGGGATTTCATGAAGAAGGTGGACCACTCGGCAAGGCTATGAAAGTGGTGCATCGAGCTCGGTGTGTATAATATCACCTATGAGCCAAGGAAGGCAATAAAAGCACAGGCACTGGCAGATTTCATTCCTGAGGTGCCCTTACCGAAAACAATCTACTTAGCCTCGAAAAGGATGAACCTGAGTGGACTTTGTTTGTTGACGGGGCCTCTGGCTCCAAACATCAATGAGCTAGAGTAATTCTTCATGGTCCTAAAGGTATGGAAGCCATGAAGGCCATCAAATTCAGGTTTAATGTCATCAACAATGTGGCGGAATATAAAGCCCTCATAGCAGGTTTGCACCTGGCCAGAAGAGTTGGTGTAAGAAACCTAAAGGCCCACAGCAATTCTCAACTAGTGGTCTGACAGATGGTAGGGGACTACAGCACGAAGGACCGAACCTTGGCAAAGTATCATGACCTCATATCAAAGCTCATCGAAGAGTTTGATGCGGTACACATCAAGAACGTGCCTCGTCGGGACAATACTGAAGCAATTACTTTGGCCAAGTCAAAAAAGTCCACCGAAGTGCTAAGTCACCTGAGCATAGCAATAATGAGCATTGCAAACTCTAAAAAAGGATGGAAAAATCCCATAAAAAAGTATCTTATGACTTCGGAGCTTCCTGAAAACCCTCTTAAGGTGGCAAAAGTGTGAAGACGTTCTAGATGATATTTCCTGATTAGGGAGGAGTTATACCGACAAGGGTATGTGAGTCCACTACAAAGGTGTGTCAGCGAAGATGATGGAGAGGCAATCCTCAAAGAAGTCCATGTGGGGGCCTGTGGTTCCTACATAGGAACTAACACTCTGGTAGGAGTACTACTCTGCCAGGGATACTTCTGGCCCACCTTAAGGAAGGACGCAAGGCAATTTGTCCAAAAATGTGAAAATTGCCAAAGACACGCTAACATCCAGAGGTTACCCTAAAAAATGATAACTACATCAACTACCCTTGCCCTTTCGCGGTATAGGGTATTGTCCTCATTGGGCCTCTTCCAACTGCACCCGATGGAGTGAAGTTTTGTGTAGTCGCAATTGATTACTTCACTAAATGGATTGAGGCAGAGCCTCTGGCAACGATATCGGCAAAGGACGTACAGAAATTCATCTGGAAGAACATCATATGCAGATTCGGCATACCGAGGGTGATAGTGGCCGATAATGGTTCCCAGTTTTTTGACAAGGGGTTCCAAGAATTCACTATCGGCCTCGGGAAAAAAATGCACTTCACCCCGGTAGCTCATCCATAGAACAACAAATAGGTAGAGGTGTCCAACATAACTATAAAGGATGGTTTGAAAAAGAGAATGAAGGAAGCAGAAGGAAAATGGCTAGGAGAACTTCCTAGTGTGCTATGTAGCTATCGCACAACCCCCCAAGGGCCATAGGTGAGACGCCTTTCCCACTCGTATTTGGCACGGAGGCCATTCTTCCTATCGAAGTGATTCAGCCATCGATACGAGTACAAGTGTTCGATGAAGAAGGGAACAACCTTGGGTTATGAAGCAAGACCTAATTGACGAACACAGAGAAGTCATTGAGCTTAGAAGAAAAGCTTTTCAGCAAAGGGTAGCTATCACGGAAAACTTGCATGTCAAGCGAAAAGGAATCAGAAAGGGGGACCTTGTCCTCCGAAAGCCTGAGTTTAAGCCCCGAAGACCATCTCATGGAGTACTTCGGGCAAACTGGGGAGGGCCTTATTTGGTTCTTGATGAAGTTCGACCAGGAGTCTACAAGCTCGGCGATACCGAAGGTGGAGAACTAAGGAACACATGGCATTCAGATGCTTTGAAAAAATTTGACACTTAGAAATTTTTTTAAGGAAAATAATCCCACCAAAGGAGTCTAGCCGAACAAGGTGTAAGTACCTATGTACAAAAATGATACATCTTCTCCGAATGACCAACAACGGAACATGGCTGATAAAAATAGGCAAAGTTTACCGAAAGATATTGGCCGAAACTGGTGCTGTATGTGCTGAATGTGGCTATCTGAATAACATGTGCGGAGGATACTTACTATCTTCCTGAGGGACCTAGACCGAAAATGGTTAAACTGACCCTTAGTACTGAAGATACTATAGGAGAAATATGTCCTAGGACATATAAAGAAGTTTACAATGAGAAAGCCTATTCGGGGTCCTAGATGCCTAGGGGACCCAGTCATCTTGAGCTACTTCACCACCAACCTCCTCTATCACAACCTTCGGCACCGGAGGAAGAACAAAGTGAAGATTGAGGTGCTCTATCTTTGACCACATACAACGAGGCCCTTCGTGGATGTCCAGGCCTACCAAGAAGGAAAGGTCAAGGACGGGGTACTTAGACCAAACTTGGTGCTGAGCCAAGCAGAAGCCGTCTTGGAAGGCAACTTTGGTTGCCTGATCAGCCTTGTCCTTCTCGGTAGGCAAGTTGTCCAGCTCATTCCTCAGCTTTGTGACCTCCCTCTCCAGCTTTTTTGGCACCTTGTCCCTTGGGATGTGGGAGTCCCAAAGGGCCCGCTTCCGGGCATACTCCACCATCCACGCAACAAGCGTCTGCTCCTTTACAAAATTAGACCGAAGTTCCATCAGCACATCATCCCTTAGCCATACATCTATAAGATCTAAAATGCCAAAAAATCCCAAACTTATAGAAAAATGGCTAAGGGACAAACCTGGCGGAACCTCAGCAACATCCTCCTTGGAATCGCTTGATGGGTTTTGGGAGCCAAACAGCGCAGCGAAATTTAACCGAAACCCTCCAGGATCCAAGTGAAACGGGGTAAACCAGGTGTTTAAAAATTTCATACCTAATTTTCGGTTGAGATCTCTCACTCAACTGTAGAGTCGAATCACAAAACCTGAACAGTTGACGTGTTCAGGCTCTCTATGGAATCCACACGAGCCTCTCGGGATCACCACGCTTCCACCATGTCCCGGCAGATGCGTTTCTCTTGCACTTGCAGTGCTAGCTTTCGTCCTCCAAGGAATTGCAAGAGAAGAGTGCGGCTGTCCTTTTGAGAGGCTAGGGCAAGGAGACCTGCGAATTTCTCACTTAAAAGTTGTATTTATAATGAGACTCAATTTCCAGGCCTAATGGGTTTCAAAACCCTAATCCAATTAGGATTTAATTTCAGGCTTAATAATGGCTCAACTCCTTGGCCCATTATTAATACGAAATTAAAGTGAAACCATAACCCAAATAATTAGCCCATGCACTCTAATGATCCAAATAGCTCTATGTGTGTGACCCAATAGGCTCTTGCCATGTTGGCAATGATCATAAATCACATTTATGATCATAAGCAATGAGCGGTGTCTAGCAACACATCATTGCTACCCAAGTGACAAGATTGTCGATGATTCGACTAAACCTTTATGATCATCACCGATATATGCTATTGTCCCTTTGTCCAAGATATCAAGACTAAGCACGAGACATGGAATGTGTCACTCTCGTATAGCCCAATCTTTGGTTTCTTGATTACCGAGTAGACCAACTTAAACTGATGACATTGATATCGTATATCAACTCATCCGAGCATGGCCATGCATTTTCTAAGTCTCACTCTATCAAGGGGCCCGAAGATATCACTCCCGTTACATAGGAGGGACAAATCCCATCTTGATCATACAAATCCCTCCGCATGATATGTGACATACCCAATGACCTCCTTCAAGTTCACTCAGTTACGAGCAACAAAGGAAAGTATCAAAGTATGTGACTCACATGTAGGGAACCTTGATGATCTTAGGTCGAAGGACTACATATACCATGATCACTATGAGAATCACTTATGACACTCATATAACGATCCATGTAGTGTTCTCATGGTGGGTCGGTCTAGTACACAAGTTCTCCAACTTGTACCCATATGTAGACTACATATCTCATATTAGTCTCCACATATGCTAGTCATTATGTATTATTGCAACCCGCTCCACAATAATACTAGACTAGGGACGTTTAAGAATATCATTATTCTAGGGTTACAATTATGTTTATTACGTTACGCAGAAACAAAACAACAAACATAATTGCTGGATTAATGCCTCAATAAAATATCATGACTCAATGTGCAAAAATACAATCATCTCATGATTGGCTTTTTGGGCACAACACTAACAATCTCCCACTTGCACTAAAAGCCAATCATCCATGTATCTAATACCGATGGACCTAGAATGGCTATCATGCTTCTGCTGCGTAAGGGGCTTTGTCAGTGGATCAGCAATGTTGCTGTCTGTCGAAGTCCTGCATATCCTTACATCACCCCTCTCGATGATCTCCCTGATGAGATGATAGCGTCGGAGTATGTGTTTGGATCGCTGGTGAGATCGAGGTTCCTTAGCCTGTGCGATTGCTCCATTGTTGTCACAATAGAGCTCTATCGGGTCGGCAATGCTTGGAACCACTCCAAGTTCAGTGATGAACTTCTTGATCCAAATTGCCTCCTTCGCAGCATCAGAGGTGGCAATGTACTCAGATTCTGTTGTAGAGTCAGCTACTGTCTCTTGCTTTGAACTCTTCCAGCTCACAGCACCACCACCAATACAAAACACATAACCAGATTGCGATCTAAAATCATCCTTATCGGATTGGAAGCTTGCATCGGTGTAACCCCTTACAACGAGCTCATCTTCACCTCCAAAGACCAAGAATGCATCCTTAGTCCTTCGTAAGTACTTAAGGATGTTCTTAACAGCTGTCCAGTGACTCTCACCGGGGTTCGATTGGTACCTACTCGTCATGCTCAAAGCATATGAGACATCGGGATGAGTACATATCATGGCATACATGATAGATCCAATTGCTGAGGCATATGGAATCTTACTCATGCGCTCTCTCTCCTCGGGTGTACTCGGACACTGAGATCTAGAAAGAGTGATACCATGTGACATGGGCAAGAATCCTTTCTTGGAATCTTGCATGCTAAACCTCTTTAGCACCTTGTCAATATATGTACTTTGACTTAGGCCAAGAAGCTTTCTAGATCTATCTCTATAGATCCTGATGCCTAACACATAGGCTGCTTCACCCAAGTCCTTCATAGAGAAACATTTCCCTAGCCAAGTCTTCACAGACTGTAGCTCAGGAATGTCATTCCCGATGAGTAGTATGTCATCTACATACAACACCAAGAAGACAATAGCGCTCCCACTAACCTTCTTGTAGACACAAGGTTCATCTTCATTTTTTATAAAACCAAACTCTTTGATTGCATCATCAAAATGAAGATTCCAACTTCGAGAAGCTTGCTTCAGTCCATAAATGGACCTTTGCAACTTGCACACTTTATTGGCATTCTCAGGAGTGACAAAACCCTCAGGTTGTGTCATGTACACATCCTCAAGTAGCTTTCCATTTAGGAATGCAGTTTTGACATCCATTTGCCATATCTCATAATCATAGTGTGCAGCAATAGCAAACAAAATTTGGATGAATTTAAGCATAGCAACTGGTGAAAAAGTTTCATCATAGTCAATACCATGAATTTGCTTGAAACCTTTTGCAACCAATCGTCCCTTAAAGGTAATCACATTACCATCCATGTCAGTTTTCTTCTTGAAAACCCATTTGCACCCTATGGGTTTTACCCCTTCAGGTGGGTCAACCAAAGTCCATACTTGGTTTTCATACATGGATTCCATCTCGGATTTCATGGCCACTAGCCACTTCTCAGAGTCAGGCCCCGACATAGCTTGTTGGTAGGTTGTGGGCTCATCCTGATCCATGAGCATCACATCACCAGTGTGAGTCACGAGAAATCCATATCTCTCAGGCTCACGCCGAATCCTACCAGACCTACGTGGGCTCTGTGCTACAGGAACAGACTCTTGAACCACAACATCTTGTGGTGTCTGTTCAGGTTCCATTTCAGGTTCGATGTCTCCTTGTTGTTCTTGAATTTCTTCAAGTTCTACTTTCCTCCCACTAGTTCCTTTAGAGGTAAACTCTTTCTCCAAAAAGACACCAGTTCGCGCAACAAACACTTTTTGCTCAGAAGGATTGTAGAAATAGTAACCCTTTGTTTCTTTGGGATACCCAACAAAAAGGCATTTTTGAGATTTGGGCCCTAGTTTGTCAGAGGATTGACGTTTCACATAAGCGTCACAGCCCCAAATCTTCATAAAAGACAAATTGGGATGCCTCCCACTCCATATCTCATATGGTGTCTTTTGAACCGATTTAGATGGAACTCGGTTTAGTGTAAAAGCGGCTGTCTCTAGAGCATGTCCCCAAAAGGAGTTTGGAAGGTCAGCTTGACTCATCATAGAGCGAACCATGTCTAACAGAGTTCGATTTCTCCTTTCAGATACACCATTCCATTGAGGTGTACCTGGTGGAGTGAGTTGTGATACTATACCACACTCCTTCAGATAGTCAAGGAATTCTCGATCCAAGTACTCTCCACCTCGATCTGATCGAAGCACTTTGATACTCTTCCCGAGTTGATTCTCTACTTCATTCTTGAATTCTTTGAACTTTTCAAAGGATTCTGACTTGTGTCTCATAAGATACACATAGCCATATCTGCTGAAGTCATCAGTGAAAGTAATGAAGTATTGGAAACCTCCTCTAGCTTGTGTAGACATAGGGCCACATACATCACTATGTATGAGTCCTAGTAAGTCATTAGCCCTTTCACTTTGCCCTGTGAATGGGGCTTTGGTCATCTTGCCCAACAAACATGACTCACATGTCTCATATGATTCAAAATCAAATGAGTCCAAGAGTCCATCCTTATGGAGCTTGGATATGCGGGTCTCATTTATATGGCCCAAGCGACAGTGCCAGAGATAGGTCGGGTTTGAATCATTTAATCTGACCTTCTTGGTATTCACATTATAGATTGGATCTTCGAGGTCTAGAACATACAACCCATTGCTAAGTTGAGCACTACCATAAAAGATTTCATTCAAATAAATAGAACAACATTTGTCCTTTATTATAAATGAAAAACCTTTCTTGTCCAAACAAGAAACAGAAATCAAATTTCTACTAATAGTAGGCACAAAGTAGCAGTTGTCTAATTCTAAAACTAATCCACTAGGTAAAGTGAGAACATAAGTCCCTACGGCTAAGGCAGCAACCCTTGCTCCATTTCCAACACGTAGGTCCACTTCACCTCGGGCCAATCTTCTACTTCTACTTAGATCCTGCACATTTGCACAAATGTGAGATCCACATCCAGTATCCAATACCCAAGATGAGGAAGTAGAAAAGTTAGCCTCTATAACAAGAATACCTGAAGTGGAAGTCTTACTTCCCTTTTCCTTAGCAAGTTCTTCAAGATAGAGCTTGCAGTTGCGCTTCCAGTGTCCAGGTTGCTTACAATGGAAGCACTCCCCTTCCTTTGCCACACCACCCTTTGGTTTCAGTGCAGCTGAAGAAGAATTAGCATTGGACTTTCCATTAGCTTTATCCTTCTTCTTGTTGGCTTTTCCCTTTCCCTTGCCCTTTTGAACCATCAAAATGGGCTTAGCCTTCTTAAGGTTTTGCTCAGCAGTTCTCAACATGTTGAGCAATTCAGGGAGGGACTTGTCAAGGTCGTTCATGTTATAGTTCATGACGAACTGACTGTAGCTTTCAGGCAACGATTGCAAGACTACATCAATAGCCAACTCTTTCTGAAGAGCAAATCCCAAATTCTCAAGATTCTCAATGTACCCAATCATCTTGAGCACATGAGGACCCACGGGACTTCCCTCAGACATCTTGCACTGAAACAATGCCTTAGAGGTCTCAAACCTCTCATGCCTAGCTTGCTCTTGGGAAAGCATTTTGAGATGTTCGATCATATCGAACGCCCCCATGTTCTCATGTTGCTTCTGAAGCTCAGATTCCATGGTAATAAGATGAGGCATGCAACATCCAAAGCATCATCAGAATGCCTCTTGTGAGCATCCCTTTCAGCTCTTGGAGCAGTGGTAGTAGGCTCATTCAGAATGGGCTGCTCTAGGACATAAGCATTTCTCTCTTGTTTGAGGACTATCCTCAAGTTTTGGTACCATTTGAGAAAGTTGGTCCCATTCAGTTTTTCCTTCTCAAGGTGATGCCCCAAGGCATCTTCGTTTGCTGTCATGTTGACAGGTGGAGAGACTTCCTGAAGAGGCGAGCGCCTGGAGCTCTGGTTTCCCAGCTGAGTGTGCCTGAAAAGCTCAAAGAAGAGGTTAGGAGGTCCCCGGTTTGCTTTTTCGGGGAGGACCCTCCGACGCCCAAGTCAGTTTTCTGAGTGAAGGTGGAGGAAGAACACTAAGGGATCAAGTGTCTTGCCTGTTTTGTGTTTTCTCAGAGGGAGGAAAATGCCCACGCTTTGCCCAGTCCCTTTTCCTAGTATTTATAGGAGTAGATGGTCCGTTCAGATCATGACATGTGCTCGGTCGGATTTGATCTGTGCTTTTGGACCTAGGGGACAGACAGCCGTTTGCAGCCTCCTTTAGCCCTGGACCCGGACAGGTTGTGTCAGGACTGGGGCGGCTGCGGCGTGTCAGTTCGCCGTTCTGATGTGACGTGTAGGGCTTGTGGGCGACATGTCAGAGGCTCCTTAAATGCTCATACCGTACTCCCGAGGTCCCCTGGGCGAGGTCGCCCTTCGGTGCGTGCACGCTCTTCGGATTCTATCCGTCCTTCGGTGTGAGCACCTCCTTCGGGATCTATCCCATAGTTCTGGGAGTTCCCTTGATGAACACCTTCTTCGGGACTCACACCCATAGTTCGGGGATTCCCTTGTTCAGGTGTTTCTTGTTCGGGGAAGATCCTCTTCGGGGCCTCTGCCTTCGGGGAGATTCTTCTTGCTTCAGAGAGATGGCTCTCTTACCTGAAGACGGTCAGTTTGGCCCCTCGATGGAGACGGTGTTGTCCTCGGAATTCCTGACGAGCTAACCGAAGTCTCGAGCTCATAGTGTTTGACTTCGCACCTTCCGAGGTCAGTGAAAAGATCCTCTCTTGGGTGACGTCAGACTCCTCGGCCAATATTCTGGCAGGGAGTTACTACCGAGGAGGCAATAGCCTTTGGCTATCACAGGCCCCCCTCCGAAAAGCCGAAGTGAGAAACTTCGGTTCATCGGTTTTCGGGTCCTGTGGTTGTGATATCTGCGCCGAAGACGCCTTCTTCTGCCTGAAGCGATGGGCAGCCCTTTTTGCGTCCTCGAGGCGCGAGAAGATAGGCTGTCCCTGTGCCGAAGATACACCTTCTGCCTGAAGTCACAGGCTGTCTCTTGGTGTCCTCGTGGCGAGGGAAAATAGGATAACCTTGTACCGAAGATAGACCTTTTGCCCGAAGTCACAGGCTGTCTTTTGGTGTCTTCGAGGTAACCTACTTTTTTGCCTTTATAGGTCTGCTCATGCGTCGCGTCCTGTGTCTAGCAGAGTCAGTCTAGGGCGGCGCCTCTAGACCAAATGGTGTCAGAGGGCGTGCTCGACGTGATGGACGACACGTGGCACGTTTGCTGCGCGATGACCGACACATGGCTGCGCGATGGCTGACTATTATTGGGTGAGAATGCACTGAGTACGGCAGGCGCGACTTTTCAGGCGCACTTAGCAGTTATGGCGACGCTTCGCCTTCCGAGGGGTACTAATGACGACGGTTCACCTGGCCTTCTCGGCCTATATATACCAGCCCTGTCATAACCCTCTTTTTGCTTCTGCTTTTGCTTTCTTCTGCCTTCTAATTCTCTCCCGATTTTCCGCGGCGGTTCTCCTTTTTCAGGCGTTTTTCCGCCCACTTTTCACGACGGCTTCCAGAAATCCAGATTTCGGCAAGACCTTTGGTGGGTTTTAGTCCTTTTGCTTTTTTCAAAGCTTCTTCTTTGTTTTTCCCGAACTCGTTTTCCTTGTTTTTCCTGAACTCGTTTTCCTTGTTTTTCCTGAACTCGTTTTCATCATGCCTGTTCCCGAGAGTTGGCAACCTCTTCTTTCTCACCCCTGCTGCACTACTCCGGCAAAACTAGCGAAGTGGAAGAAAAAGTTTTTCTTACCCTCTTACTCTGTGACGAGGTTGCCTCGTCCTGACCAATTTCCTTTCTCCAACCGAAGTGATGAAATCACCGTTTTCCGAGCCCAACTGAAGGCCGGACTTCGGTATCCCCCCCCGGAGATGGTTAGCGCGTTCTGCGACTTCCATGGCATTGCCGTTAACCAGCTCCCACCGAACTCGTACTGCTATTTCAACGCCTTCCTCTGTATGTGCGGCGTTTTCAAAATAAAACCTCACTTTGTAGTTTTTCTTCAGTACTACAAGCTCTTCGTGGTCCCGAAGGGTGGCTTCTACTTTATGCTACCTCGGGGATCCGGGAGCAAAAAGTATACGTTCACCTTCGCCACCAAAGACAGCTGGCGAGGGTGGCAACAAAAATTCTTTTTCCTGAAGAAGTCGGAGGCTTGGTCGCACGTCCCGACCAAGTGGGCTCAGGGGAGGCTCAAGATGGATGTCGTTGACCCGAAGATACTGCTAGACGCCGACGTAGCACCTATCTTTGAGGACTTCGACAGGCGCATTCGGGCCGTCTTTGACTGGGCTGCCGAGGTCTCTCCTCGTGCCCTTTACCCATTTCCGATCAACTGGAGGCTCATGACCGAAGAGGTCCTTCGGGAACTTAAGGTGGTAAAGGAGCATGTGACAGACCTCAACATGCCGAAACCGGCTTCTTCGGGGAAGGACTCCTGGCTCGTGAAACTCCTTCGGGGGAAAGAGACTTATGAGTCTTTTTACGAGAGTAAGTTACTTTCTCATTTTTTCCTTCATAACTTCATCTTGGACTTACACTGATCTTCCTTTTCTTTTTTCAGAGATGGGCGACGACGCGGCTGCCTTCTACAAGTTACACTGATCTTCCTTTTCTTTTTTCAGAGATGGGCGACGACGCGGCTGCCTTCTACAAGGCTCTTTTTACCGGGCAGGCCGAGAGGGGCAAATAGACAAAGAAGGCCGCCTCTTGGAGGCGGAAGCAGACTTTGGGCGGCCCTCCTTCCAAACGGGCAAAGAAAGCTGCTCCTTCCTCTCTTCCGCAAATTCCGGAGGAGGTAGGCGAGGAGCCCGAAGACCCTGCTGCCCCTTTGCCCGAGGTTCCTTCTGTCGACGTCCCTTCTTCCGACGTCCTTCCTCAAAGCCCCATGCCTTCGCATGCTCTTCTAGAGGGCGATGGGGAGGAGACCCCTTCTGCCGAGGAACGGCGCCAAATAAAAGGCAAGGGGATCTCTACTGAGGCGACGTCGATTCTTGACGACGACGTTACCGAGGTGCCAGCAGGTTTGCACTTTTGTCGAACCAACCTTTTGTTTTTTGCAAATCCTTAAGACTTTTCTGGCCTTAACTAATTTTTCTGCCTTCTTGTGCAGCGGAGGTGGCCGCTCCTGACTGGGTTGCCGAACACGCCCGCAAGAGGGCCCTTCGTGATGCCAAAGTCCCAGCAAGGAAAGTTCCGAAGGAGCCCTTCTGGACATTCACGGAGGACATGGATATGTACTCCGAGGACTGTCCTGAGATGGCCAGGCAGATGTGCAAAGGGGTGCTTACCGAGGCCTCTTACAAGGCCCTTGCGGCGGCTTACCCAGGTGACAACTCTTTGGCCGCCAAACTCACTGAACATGCCGCCCAGGTACGCTTCACTGTTTTCTCAGTGCCAATTTCACCTTTGCTTTTTACTTAGCATCATTTTCCCTTTGTTTGCTTTTTTTGCAGTTGATGGGGTATGCTGGGTTCCTCCGAGTTCGGGTGGCGCGGGAATCAGAAAGGAGGGCGTCACTCTAGGACCTTTACACCAAGACGAAGGCCCAGTGTTCGGCGTTGGCTGCCGACAATGCTCAGCTGAAGCAGTCTGCAGAGAAGGAAATTGCTGAACTTCGGGAGGGGTTCATGAAAGAGAAAGAGGAACTTCAGAAAGACACCTCCCAGAAACTTTCCGACATCGGCTCTCGGATGGCGGAGCTAACTTCGATCGTAGAAACGATTCAAAAGGATAAGTCAGAAAGTGACGCAATCCTTGCGAAGACGCTCGAGGAAAAGGCCCAGCTCGAAGCCGAGGTCGCATCTCTGAAGAAGCCTTCAGAAGAGAAGAAGAAGATGAAGGCATTGAAGAAAGCTCAAGGATCTGGCAAGGATTACGCGGATCTGGAGAAGGACTATGCGGATTTGGCGGTCAAGAAGCGGGAGTCCGATGATATGACGAAGTTGGGCTTTCAAGACGGCTTCTGTCTTGTTCGGCACCAAATTCTGCAGAAGTTCCCAGATTTTGACCTCTCCTTCCTGGAAGCCATGAACATCCCCAAGGAGCCTCGGTGGACTTGGTCCAAGATCGAGCACTTGAAACTGCCTCCTTCTCTCCCGGCGCCGAAGGCTACTGACAAAAGCACAGAGGCTGGCAGTTCTCAAGACGCCGAGGTTCCTTAGTTTGTACTAGGGCCTTTTGTCTTCATTTTCTTCTTCTTTTTTGTAGTCTTTCAGCAACTTTCTTCTCTGTAAGCACTCTTTGGCTCAATAGATAAAAATTTGGCTAAGTATTTTTTGCCAGATTCCTTTGTTTCCCTCTGTCCCGAACATAATTCGCTCGAGAGACTTCGGAAAACCATACTTTTGCTTTCCTTTGTCCCGAACATATTCGCTCAAGAGACTTCGGAAAACCATACTCTTGCTTTCCTTTGTCCCGAACATATTCGCTCAAGATACTTCGGAAAACCAAACTCTTGCTTTCCTTTGTCCCGAACATATTCGCTCAAGAGGCTTCGGAAAAACTTACTTTTGTTTTCGTCGGCGATTGCTTTCGTGAGACTCTTGTTTTGTACTTCTTCAGAACTTTTTACTTAGACAAATTTTTGCAACTTGTGCAATACAACTTTCCCACCGAACTTTTTCGGCATAGAATTTTTTCAAGGCCTCTAAGTGCCAAGTATTTTTTAATTCTATGCCTTCGGCATCATCGAGCTTATAAACTCCTTTTCGTACTTCGGCAAGTACCAGGTAGGGTCCTTCCCAATTTGCGCGAAGTACCCCGTGGGACGGCTTTCGGGGTGCAAATTCAGCCTTTCGGAGAACGAGGTCTCCCTTCTTTATTCCTTTTGGCCTGGCGCGTAGGTTTATGGCTGCTGCCACTCTTTGCTGGAAAGCTTTTCTTCTCAACTCGGCTACTTCTCTGTGTTCACTGACGAGGTCGAGCTTGGTTCTCAGGCCGAGGTCATTTCCTTTTTCATCGAACACTTGGACTCGTATTGACGGTTGTACTACTTCGACAGGGATGATGGCCTCTGTACCGAAGACAAGTGAAAAGGGCGTTTCCCCTGTGGCTCTTCGGGGTGTCGTTCGGTAGCTCCATAACACGCTTTGGAGTTCTCCTGGCCATTTCCCTTTTGCTTCCCCCAATCTCTTTTTCAGACCATCTTTTATGGTCCTGTTAGATACTTCCACCTGCCCATTACTTTGGGGGTGAGCTACTGGGGCGAAGTGCATTTTTGTCCCGAGGTCGCTAATGAACTCTTGGAATCCTTTGTCTACGAACTGGGATCCATTGTCCGCTACGAGTACCCTCGGTATGCCAAATCTGCATACGATGTTTTTCCATACGAACTTCTGCACTTCTTTTGCCGAGATAGTTGTCAGAGGTTCTGCCTCGACCCACTTAGAGAAATAGTCTACTGCTACTACGCAAAACTTTACGCCTCCAGGCGCCGTTGGGAGTGGCCCAATGAGATCTATGCCCCAAACTGCGAAGGGCCAAGGATAATCTGCCGAAGTCACGAACTCTGAGGGTGTTCTTTGGATGTTCGCATGTCTCTGGCAACTACCACATTTCTGGACGAACTGCTTGGCGTCCTTTCTCAGGGTAGGCCAGAAGTATCCTTGGCGAAGTATCACTGCTGCCAGGGCGTCGGTTCCGATGTGCGAACCACAGGCACCTTCGTGAACTTCTTCGAGGATCATTTCAGTATCCTCTTCACTAACACACCTCTGTAGTGGATTTGCATATCCTTGCCGATATAGTTCTTCTCCAATTAAGAAGAAACGTCCGGAGCGCCTTCGCACTTTTGCGGCTTCGCTGGGGTCTTCGGGGAGTGTGTTGGTTGCGAGATACGTTTTGATTGGTTCTTTCCATCCTTTCCCCGAGGTCGCTATGCTTAACACCGCGATGCTGGGGTGGCTTAGCACTTCGGTGCAAGTTTTGGATTTCGCCAAACAGTCTGCCTCAGCATTTTCCCGTCGGGGTACGTTCTCGATTTTCACGACGTCGAACTCCCGAATGAGCTTTGTTACCAACTCATGGTATTTCGCCAAGGTCGGGTCTTTCGCGCCATAGTCCCCTGCCATTTGCCGGACCACCAGCTGGGAATCACTATGGGCTTTCAAGTTTCTCACGCCAATTTTTCTGGCCAGGCGTAATCCTGCTATGAGGGCCTCATACTCGGCCACGTTGTTGGTGGCGTTGAAACTGAACTTGATGGCCTTCATTACTTCTAGGCCTTCGGGGCCTCTGATAATCACTCCAGCTCCCTGGTGTTCGGATCCTGAGGCCCCGTCAACATATAACGTCCATTCTGGCTCGTCTTCGCCCGAAAATGAATGTCCCTCCTCGGTGTTTGGTACTTCGGCGATGAAGTCTGCCAAAGCTTGAGCTTTTATAGCTTTCCGGGGTTCATACGTGATGTCGTGTTCGCCAAGCTCTATACACCACTTGGAAAGCCTTCCCGAATGATCAACTTTCCTCATAACATCCCGTAGAGGCAGGGTACTTCGGACGATAATGGGGTGAGCCTGAAAGTATGGCCGTAGCCTCCTTCCTGCAAGTACCAAAGCATATATAGCTTTTTGAAGCAAAGGGTACCTGACTTCGGCGCCATGCAGGGACTTGCTGACATAGTAGACCGGCCATTGCTTTGGCCCTTCTTCTTTCACGAGGACCGAGCTCACAGCTTTTTCTGTGACGGCGAGGTACAGTACGAGGGGCTCTCCCTCCCGAGGTTGCCGCAGAGTCGGCAGACTGGCCAAGTAGACTTTGAGTTCTTCCCAGGCTTTTTGGCAATCTTCATCCCAAGGATGATCATTCCTTCCGAGGTCGCCTTCCATCTTTGCTGCCTTTGTGAGGACTTTGAAGAAGGGTCGACACCTATCTCCGTACCTGGAAATAAACCTGCTCAGAGAGGTTATTCTTCCGGTGAGTCTCTGCACGTCTTTGACTGTGGCAGGAGTTCGGAATTCAAGCAGAGCCTTAATCTTCTCGGGGTTAGCATCGATGCCTCTTTCGGATACCATGTACCCAAGGAACTTTCCCGAGGTCACCCCGAAGATGCACTTCTCAGGATTAAGGCGGATCCCGAAGGTTCTGAGTTTTTGGAAGGTTTCCTCTAAATCTGCAACGTGGTAGCCAAGCAGTTTGCTCTTGACTATCATATTTTTGGAAGGTTTCCTCTAAATCTGCAACGTGGTAGCCAGGCAGTTTGCTCTTGACTATCATATCATCGACATACACCTCCATGTTCCTCCCCATTTGGTCTTTGAAGACCTTGTTCATCAGCCTCTGGTAGGTGGCTCCTGCATTCTTGAGCTCGAAGGGCATCCTAATATAGCAATATGTTCCTCCCTCGGTGATGAAGGCAGTCTTCTCTTCATCTTCGGGGCCCATCCTTATCTGATGGTAACCACTGAAAGCGTCCAAGAAACTTAGGAGCCCGCACTCGGGAGTTGAGTCTACCAGTTGGTCTATTGGCGGAAGAGGATATGAATCTTTCGGGCAAGCATCGCTCAAATTTCTGAAGTCGATGCACATCCGGAGCTTAATACTTCCTTCCTTTGTGGCAACTACCACGTTGCTTAGCCATTCGGGGAAGTTTACCTCCCGGATAATGCTAGCGTCTATCAGATGCTGGACTTCGGTCTTGACGAAGTCACTTTTGTGAGTTGAAATGCTCCGTTTCTTTTGCCGGACAGGTTTTACTTTCGGACTCGCTTTGAGGCTATGCTGGATTACGCAAGGGTTTACCCCTGGCATGTCCTTCGGCGAGTAGGCGAACAGATCTTTATTTGTAAGCAGAAAAGATACAAGTTTTTCCTTGTCTCCTTCGGCCATGCTTTTCCCTATTCGGGTGCTATGGCCTGGGACAAGCTCAACTTTTTCTGTTTCCGCTTTTGTGGGATCTTCTGCATCGCCCCTTTCCAGCTCTTTTGCTTCTACAGCATGTGCTAAGTTGCTTGCTGGAGCTTTTCGTGCTCTGACGAACACCTTTCTCACCTCGCCTTCATCAATGAAGATTTTTGCGTCTCCTTCTTTGGTGGTGAAGGTGACGGTCAGGTACTTTACATCAGGGCGAATGTGCAAATTTCCCTGTGTCTGTCTGCCGAGGATGGCGTTGTATGACGAAGGAACGTCCATGACTATGAACCTTGCCATGGTAGAGGCGAACAACTCAGCAGTTCCTTTCTCCGAAGTTCCTTTCATCATCAAGGGGAGGTCGATCCACCCGAGGACAGGTAGCTCAGATGGTCCTACGCCGAACGTGGGTGAAGTAACAGCCTTGAGGTCACTCCTGGATACGCCCAAGCTTGGTAGCAAGTGTGAGAACAAGACGTCTGCGTTTGACCCATCATCCAGCAGTACCCTCTTGACGTCCCAGTTTCCTATCCTCGCCATTATCAGCAATGGATCGTCATGGGGAAATACGATGGTGGAGCCATCCTCGCGGGCCAATTTTTTTGTTGGGCTCTGATATTCCATCACCGCTATCTCTCTGGCCCTTCTTTTTCTTTCCGAGGATGGAAGTCCGGTTGTGATCGTCTGTATTACTCCTGCCGAAGGTGGAGGACGCCTTCTCGGACTTCGGTTCCTTCGCCTGTCCGAATCGTAATCCTCGTCATCGGGCTTTCCTTCTTCCTCTTTTTTCCCTTTCGGGGAAGGCATTCTCAAATAACGCCGAAGCTGGCCCTGCTTTATCAGTGATTCAATGTACTTTTTCAACTGAAAGCAGTCTTCGGTGTCATGACCGTGATCACGGTGGAACTGACAGAACTTCTTCATGTTCCTTCTGTTGTCAGCAGTCATGCCCCTCGGTTGTTGGATTTGAGCCCCCTGTTTTTCCAATGCCATGAGGACGTTAGCCCTCGTGGTGCTCAGAGGTGTAAAGTTTTGGGGCTTCCTTCCTCCTACTCGCATTCTCCGAGGTTGGCCTAACTGTTCCGTTGGACACCGGGCTTGCTGGCTGGACCCTTCGCCACGAGCGTGGATATGGTCAGCCTTCGGTCCAGTCATTCTCAACTCTTCGGCTGTCATATGTTGTTCAGCCCTTCGATAGAATTCTCCCAGTGTGTCTGGGGGATCTTTGGAGAATTCATAAAACAAGTGTGAATCCCTCCGAAGGCCCCTCGTCATGGCGAGGATTCGGATTTCGGGACGAAAGTCCGGAACATTGAGGGCCTCTCTGTTGAACCTCTCGACATAGTCACGGATGGTCTCCCCGTTTCTTTGTGCTATGTCAAACATCTGGACGGGCATCTTCGCCGTCGGCTTGCTCCCAATGAACTGTTGGGTGAACGCTGTGGACAGCTCCTGGAACCCCCTGATGTTTCCGGGAGGCAGGGAATTGTACCAGGCAGTTGCTGGTCCTGCGAGGGTGACTTCAAAGCACTTGCAGAGTGTAGCATCATCAGCCCCGTGTAGCACCATGCTGCGTTTGTACTTTCTTAGGTGGGCCTGGGGATCAGTCCGGCCCTCATAGGTCTCTAGCCGAGGTAGCCTGAAGTCACTTGGCATGGCCGCCTCGACTACTGTTCAGGCGAACGGAGTTTCATCTCCAGAGACGGTTTCAGTTAGCCTGGCCCAAACAGGCTTGCGTGCCACTTGCTGTTCCACTCTCTCCAGTCTTGCGAAGACTTTCTTCAGGAGGAGCGTAGCACTGGGCTCCTCTTCCTGGTTCTTGGAGCTTCTTGGGTAAAAGGACTGTTGCCGTCTCTTCGGAGAGCGACTTCGATACCGAGGTGCGGGGGACCTTGCCTCTGGTGATAAACTTCTTCTGGACGGGACTTCAGGTCGTTCAGACCTTGCTCTTTCCGCCAGCCGTGCTCCGAGGGGCAAGTTATCTGTCGAGGATTCTTCTCGTGGTTCCCCACTTCCCGAGCTATGATGGGTTGCCCTTGGGCTTTTCTCCCGAGGTCGTGCTGGCGAAGTGGGTTTTTGCGCCTGGGCCGGTTGCGGCCATCTTCGGTCTATTTGTTGTGTCATTTCAGCCACAACAGACCTCTGAAAGTCTCTGAAAAAACCCATGGTGATGACAAGAGGGCGTTCCTCTTCAGGCAAGGAAGTCTCTGGGGGACTTTGTTCGGTAGCTGGTTGGGTCTCAGGCGCGGACGGGGACTTTGGGAGTCCTTTGTCCTTCGAACGCTGAGTTTCGACAACAGCTACCTGGGAGTGGTTTCCCACAGACGGCGCCAAATGATGCCCCAAGGCATCTTCGTTTGCTGTCATGTTGACAGGTGGAGAGACTTCCTGTGGAGGCAAGCGCCTGGAGCTCAGGTTTCCCAGCTGAGTGCGCCTGAAAAGCTCAAAGAAAAGGTTAGGAGGTCCCCGGTTTGCTTTTCCGGGGAGGACCCTCCGACGCCCAAGTCAGTTTTCTGAGTGAGAGTGGAGGAAGAACACTAAGGGATCAAGTGTCTTGCCTGTTCTGTGTTTTCTCAGAGAGAGGAAAATGCCCTTCCTTTGCCCAGTCCCATTTCCTAGTATTTATAGGAGTAGCTGGTCTGTTCAGATCATGACACGTGTTCGGTCGGATTTGATCTGTCTCTTTGGACCTAGGGGACAGGCAGCCGTTTGCAGCCTCTTTTAGCCCTGGACCCGGACGGGTTGTGTCAGGACTGGGGCGGCTGCGGCGTGTCATTTCGCCGTTCAGATGTGACGTGTAGGGCTTGTGGGTGACATGTCAGAGGCTCCTTAAATGCTCATACCGTACTCCCGAGGTCCCCTGGGCGAGGTCTCCCTTCGGTGCGGGCACCCTCTTCGGATTCTATCCGTCCTTCGGTGCGAGCACCTCCTTCGGGATCTATCCCATAATTCTGGGAGCGCCCTTGATGAACACCTTCTTCGGGACTCACACCCATAGTTCGGGGATTCCCTCGTTCAGGTGTTTCTTGTTCGAGGAAGACCTCTTTGGGGCCTCTTCCTTCGGGGAGATTCTCCCTTGCTTCAGGGAGATGGCTCTCTTACCCGAAGACGGTCAGTTTAGCCCCTCGATGGAGACGGTGTTGTCCTCGGAATTCCTGACGAGCTAACCAAAGTCTCGAGCTCATAGTGTTTGACTTCGCACCTTCCGAGGTCAGTGAAAAGATCCTCTCTTGGGTGACGTCAGACTCCTCGGCCAATATTCTGGCAGGGAGTTACTACCGATGAGGCAATATCCTTTGGCTATCACAAGGATCGATCGCAATGAAAGTGTCGATGTGAATAGTAAATATGCAGTGTAAGAGTCATGTATTTTAATTCATTTAATATGGACTTTTATTAAACGATACTCCCACTATTTTCCTCAAAATAATAACCCTCGATATTATTTCGGAACACCTTGGCGCTAAGGTATTCTAGTGGGCCAAGATCCATATTTGACCACAACCTGAGTCAGCTTTGGCTTTTCTCTCAAGTTACAGCTATTTAGGTAGGCAACTCCTTGCCAATTGCATCTTATGCAACTCTTGGATAGTTGGGTGAACAACACTTGTCCAAGCTCATCTCATGAACTTAAGCCCAACTCTATGCCTCTAAGTCCCTAATCCTATTAGGATGACTTAGTTAAGTCAAACCCAAAGTTAGCAGTTTGGATATCACTATTATCCCATCGCGCCTTACCAAGATGAACATAGGTGCTTTGCTTTGGCAAACCCACCTAATGTTGATCAAAGTCTTGACGAGTGCCAACATTTGGAAGGCATCACATTTAATGACTTAATATTTGTTTGAGGGGTTTTTTTTCCTTTTGATCTCACCAATTTGTTATCTCCGGTTGTTTTATACATGCATCACATACAAATATAAAACATGCATCTCATGCTTACAAGAAATAAACGTGACATGGTTATAGCCCAAACTATGTGATATTCTCAAGCCAATGAGAATATCATAAAAGCTTAAGAAAAGAAAAGAGTCTTCATAAGCTCATTCTCTTCCTTTCTTGGTTGCCCTTTTGTTGTCACCTCCTTGGACATACCACCTTGGACGATCCCATAATGCACCATTACATCAATAATAGAAACCTCGACTTACATTCGAGGGGAGTATGTAATGCCCGGACAATCCAAAGTGATTAGGTCCCGGGTTAAATGGATTTGGAGCATAAGAATTTTTCCTTAATCGGGAATTTAGCTCAATTAAATTGAGGAGACAATATGGCATGTGCATAATTGAGTGTTGAACATCTTAAAAATAAGCTTGGCTTAGGCCAAGAGAAATAGTAATGAAAATGGTGGTTTTTAAAGATGAGGGACTCAATTGAACAAAGGGATTTTTAGTGGTTGGGCTCAATTGCCCAAAATTAGAAAGTTGGAGGACTAAAGAGGGAATTAGGCCATTTTAATGGCCTAGGATGCCTTGGCCAGCCATGCCCCTCCAATTCCCAATATTTTATGTCACCTTCCTCCAAATCCTATTATTTTAATACACCTCCCACCCTTAGTCATCAGCTTGGATTATTTCTTCACCTACTTTTGACTTTTTCTACCAAACTTACCCAAAAGTCTTCCAATTAATCTTCATTTATTTTAATCTTGTCTCCCACTCATTTCAAACACATTATTAATTTCCTACTATTTTAATCCACCTCCCATCCTTAGTCAAGACTTTGGATTCTTTCTTCACCTACATGTCTCCTACTTTTGACTTTTTCTACCAACTTACACAAAAGTCTTCCAATTAGTCTTCCTTCCATTAAATCTTGTCTCCCACTCTTCCAAGCACATTATACACTCATTTTCCTTCCCATATGGCTGGCCATCACCTTCCCACACATTAAAACATAATCAATCTACTCATTCAAAGCCATTTGCTCTTAAACTCTCTCATTCTCTCTCCATTTTCTTCCATACCAAGTCTCACCATTCCAAACACATTTCCAACTCTTTTCCTCATCTAAATATTCAGCCATAGCTAGAAATAATCCTTCCTCAAATTAAACCAAGTATTCTTGGTTGAATTCAAGCTCTAAGACCATAAAGAGCAAAAATCAGGTGAAGAATTCAAAGAAAACCAAGGAGGAAAATTTGGCCATTTCCATTTCTTGGAGGTTTTAAACTCTACTCAAGGAGCTCTTTGTGTGATTGAGTTCCTAAGTTCATTAGAGGCAAGAAATCAAGAAGAAGCTTGAAGAACATCAAGCACAAGAAATTGGTCTTACCTCTTCTGTGAGGTCTGTAAGTGTAAACCAGGTGTTCTTGGTATTTTTTGTTATTTGAGTTAATCACCAAGTGTTCTTGGTACTTTATGGTTACTAATAAAATTTGGCCCATCTTGGTTCTTATGCTAGAAAACAATTTCTAGAGTCAACAAGCAAGGAAAACGAAGGAAAATAAGCTTCTAAAGCTTTCGGTGTTGTGGGTAAGGATTCCTATACTCACTTTATTGCATGGCCTAGTTCCATGGATTTTTTTGTGTGAGTATTCGGGCCTTTAGGTGATGGTCAAAGAACCATGTGATCCTAGGAGTGCTAAGAGGGCTTAAGTTATATTATTGCTTCGGCAATTCTGTTTTGTTCATGAGCTAAGTTAAGTAAGCAAGCATTATGGGCTAGGAGTTAAGGCGGCCACCTTAATTCCTATGCTAAGTGAGCTCTCCGAAAACATTAAGTATATGAAATTAATGAATTAAAACTTGAGGGATGCTTGCTGCCCTTCTGTGAACAAAGTGTTAAGTGGTGTGTGTTTGTGTGCTTCTTTGATTTGTTGTGCATGCTAACCCCCGATTATGATATTATTGCTATATGCATGTATCTTTTTGTTTTCTTTGTCTTTATGTTTTCTTTGCAGGAATAAGGATTATTTTGCCATTACATTCTTGGCATATGTTAGGCCTTGGAGGCCATAAGTTAGGCATTGGATGCCACGGAATCCTTATTGAGTTTTATAACTCACCCGCCCTACTCTACTTTTGTAGGTAAAGGTTTGCTTGAAAGATCAAGCTAAGAGTCTTGAGTACTCTTTCTGTATGCTAAGGTTGGATTTGTGTATGGTATTGCTCAAAATATTCTAAGTATTCTAAGTATATAAGTTGCTTGTAAACAAGCTAAAAAAAAATGTGGACTTTCTGTGCAGGACTTGAAGTCTTAGAATTGTGGGAACAAGGTCTATTAAGGTGGAAATTTGTGTTCCATGGCTTTGTGGATTTATGGCTTGCTTTTAAGCATGTTTTTGTTGGTCTAACTTTAGTGACCAAATTATGGACTTAGCTAAAATTTGGCCAAACTTGGCTTTGGGCTTGTATTATGGACTTGGACATTTTTGGGTATTTTTATTGCTTGGTGGACTTACCAAGGCCCATGCATGAATTTATGGGTTATGTTTTCATGAAACTTGAAGCATGTTGAAATTGGGCTTAAATGTACGTTTTGGGCTTAAATAAGAACTTGGAAAATTTAATTTTATTCTTGGTTAATTTTGGGCCATATGCATGTTAAGTACTAAAAGGCCCATAAGCCCATGTCTATGTTGAAAGCATGCAATGTTTGGCTATGTATGCTCACTTAGTAAAGAACATGCAAGTAAACTTAGAAAAAGCATGAAATTGGATGCTTGTGTAAAGTTTGGCTAATAAGAAATTTAAGTGCATGTATGTGAATTAATACATGCCTAAGCATTAGTTGCATCTAAAGGCATTAAGTGATTATGTGCACTAGTGAACACCAAAACACATAAGCATGCAAAGCATATGCATGAAAATAAGTTTTTAAACTTAAGTTGGTGTTTTAGTTGCCATGCATATTCTTGGCTAAGCTTGGTAAAGACCATGAAAATGAACACATGAAATCCACATAGGTGCTAGCTTGTTTCTGAGAGCACTTCAACTTAACCTTAATTAAAGAACTTAACGAGCTAGTACCGATAAGTATCCTGGGGTTCGTGCCCATAAGTCTTAGTGAGTTTTAAAAGCCCCTTCTGTGTAATAAAAACTTCCGCTGCATGTTTAAAAAAAAAAAAATCAGGCCCAAATGGGCCAGGGGCAGTTTAGGGCAGAAGCCTGACAATGAGAGTGATAAGAAAGGCACGAGTAAGGTGAAAGAGAGAATGTACAATGAGAGTGATAAGAAAAGGCACGACTCGCAGGTTGTATTTACAAGTACAACCAATCAAGGGCTATAACCATGCACCATGCTTCAAACACCAATCAGCATATCATGTCAAATCTCATTCAACAAAGATGCATGCCAATTTTCACGTGCTTGATTAACCAGTTTTTATTTATGTGGCACCTTCACATACGGCGGTCCCACTGGCCGGTTAGCGGGCAGTGGGCGGTTCAGCCGCTTGACGCTGACCGGTCAGCGGACGGGGTCAAGAGGAGCCGCCCATGCGGGGGGCGTGGGGGGCAGCGCCCCTTTGGCGCAAAAAAAATTGTCTTTCAATTGCTTAGCCCGAAATCTTATATTTCAAGAAAGTAGGCACCCAAGGCTCCTCCATTCGAGCCACCAAAAATACCTTACTTTCGGTGCCCGAATAGGCCGAATCCGAACAAAGCTAGGGTTTTTGCAACTATTGCAAGAATCCTAATCCATATAGGTATCTCATACCTATCAATTTCGGGTTAATCTCATTAACCAATTTGTGTCATTTCTTCATATATCTCATATGTTCATTACGAATTCCGGTTTCCGTACGTCTCCATGAATCAATCTAATTAATCATGGCCGAAAAACCAATTGAACACATAGCATCATGCGATTCAACAATCAATCCCGATTTAGGGTTTCACCAGTAGCTCTGATACCACTGTTGGGTTTCGGGAGCCAAACAGCTGCAAGCGGAATTTAACCGAAACCCTCTAGGATCCAAGTGAAATGGGGTAAACTGGTGTTTTGAAAATTTTGATACCTAATTTTTGGGTGAGATTCTCTCACTCAACTGTAGAGTTGAATCACAAAACCTGAACAGTTGACGTGTTCAAGCTCTCTATGGTATCCACACGAGCCTCTCGGGATCACCACGCTTCCACCACATCCCGGCAGATGCGTTTCTCTTGCGCTCGCGGTGCTAGCTTGCGTCCTCCAAGGAATTGCAAGAGAAGAGTGTGGCTGTCCTTTTGGGAGGCTAGGGCAAGGAGACCTATGAATTTCTCACTTAAAAGTTGTATTTATAGTGAGACTCAACTTCCAGGCCTAATGGGTTTCAAAGCCCTAATCCAATTAGGATTTAATTTCGGGCTTAATAATGGCTCAACTCTTGGGCCCATTATTAATATGAAATTAAAGTGAAACCATAACCCAAATAATTAGCCCATGCACTCTAATGATCCAAATAGCTCTATGTGTGCGACCCAATAGGCTCTTGCCACGTTGGCAATGATCATAAATCACATTTATGATCATAAGCAATGAGCGGTGTCTAGCAACACATCATTGCTACCCAAGTGACAAGATTGTCGGTGAAATCGACTAAACCTTTATGATCATTCACCGATATATGCCATTGTCCCTTTGTCCAAGATATCAAGACTAAGCACGAGACATGGAATGTGTCACTCTCGTATAGCCCAATCTTTGGTTTCTTGATTATTGAGTAGACCAACTTAAACTGATGACATTGATATCGTATATCAACTCATCGGAGCATGGCCATGCATTTTTTTTTTAAGTCTCACTCTATCAAGGGGCCCGAAGATATCACTCCCGTTACATAGGAGGGACAAATCCCATCTTGATCATACAAATCCTAACTCGCCCTTTTTTTTCATGATATGTGACATAACCAATGACCTCCTTCAAGTTCACTCAGTTACGAGCAACAAAGGAAAGTATCAAAGTATGTGACTCACATGTAGGGAACCTTGATGATCTTAGGTCGAAGGACTACATATACCATGATCACTATGGCGAATCACTTATGACACTCATATAACGATCCATGTAGTGTTCTCATGGTGGGTCGGTCCAGTACACAAGTTCTCCAACTTGTACCCATATGTAGACTACATATCTCATATTAGTCTCCACATATGCTAGTCATTATGTATTATTGCAACCCGCTCCACAATAATACTAGACTAGGGACGTTTAAGAATATCATTATTCTAGGGTTACAATTATGTTTATTACGTTACGCAGAAACAAAACAACAAACAAAATTGCTGGATTAATGCCTAAATAAAATATCATGACTCAATGTGCAAAAATACAATCATCTCATGATTGGGCTTTTTGGCGCACCTGCACACACTAACATCGCTGACCTCCTGTACATCGGCAGGGACCTGCTTGCCCTTCCTTCTTTGGTGCTCTTCGAGCTCTTCAGCGGAAAGGCCCCCTGCCGAAGTCCCCAAGACATCGGCCGCAGTGGTAGGGCTCCGTGGAAACGAGCTGATTGCCTGCTCCTAGGGTGGGTTAGCGCGAACCAAGGGCTGGTTCTGCACCTCAACGTCGCCTTCGGGAGGGGGAGGAAGAGGGTCTTCCTTGGCCTTCTTTGACTGCCTCACTAAGAAGATGGCACTTGCACCCTGACATCTTCTTCCTTTTGGGGCAGCCCTCCTCCTTTGTGACTCCCCCTTCTTAGCTTGACCGAGGAAGAGACCCCGACTTGTAAAATGCAAACAGATTGGTCACCCATCTCTAAAAAAGAAGGGAAAACATCAGTGTAAGTCCAGAGGAATAGAGACATAACAAAATAGTGGAAGATGACTTACTCTCAACAAGGCCTTCGTATGTGAGCTTCCTGCCCCGAAAGAACGCATCACCAGCCACGCCTTTTTACCGTCAAAAGCAGGCTTCGGCATATCCAAAAAAGGTCAGTCTTGTGCCTCCTTGATTACCCCTAGCTCCCGAAGGACCTCTTCAGTCATAAGATTCCACTTGATGGGAAAGGGGTACAAGAAGCATGGTAGGGACCTCGGTGGTCCCAGTCCGCGATAGCTCCGATGCAGCTGTCGAAATCCTTAAATTTCGCTGCTAACTCAGGAGTTAGGAGCTTCCTGGGGTCAACTACATCGGGGTCCAAAGTGCCTGAGGCCCACCTGGTTGGCACATGTTCCCATGACTCAACCACCTTCAAAAAGAAAAACTTCTTCTGCCAACCCCGCCAACTGTCCTTCATCCGGAAGGTGAACGTATACTTCTTGCTCCCGGGCCCCCTAGGAAGCAAGAAGTAAAACCCGCCCTTCAGGATGGGGTGAAGTTTGTAATACTACATGAAGATGATGAAGTGGGGTTCTATCCCACGTAAGAACCCCACACATGTAGAGGAAGGCATTTGAAGTAAGAAATAGGAGTTCGGGGGAAGTTGTTCACAGCTATGCCATGGAATTGGCCAGAACTCGCAAACCATCTTCCGGGGGGGGGGGTGGGGGGGGGGTGCGGGTACGAAGTTCGGCCTTTAGTTGGGCCCGAAAGACGATAACCTCATCTGAATGGTACATGTAACCAACCAAGCCTAGAGTTGGCAACCTGGTAATGGCCATAAGAGGGAAGATAAAACTTAGCTGACCACTTCTCCATTTTCTTCGAAGTGGTGCAGCACAGGTGATAGTTGAGAGGAACCCAACTTTCAGGAATAGGATGAACAGTCATGAGTGGGACCTAGAGAAGACATGTTCGAAGAAGGAAACGACTTCAAAAAAGAAAATTGAGGGACTTCGGAAGAAGGAAACGATTTCAGAAAAGTAGAAAAGAGTAGAAACACAGAACGAACACGAAGGACTTTGGAAATGAGGACCCACCAAAACTCTTGCCGAAGTTAGGATTTCTGAACGCGCTGTTATGAAAACTAGCCGGAAATCACTCTACCGCTTGCACCACCGCAGAAAAGAGAGAGAAGCTTAAGAGCAAACGAGAGCAAAATGGAAGCAAAAGAAAGCAAGGAAGGAGAACTCTGAGGAAAGGAAGGTTTATATAGGCCAAAGGGGGTAGGCGAATCGTTGCCATAATTACCACTCGAAGGCGAAGAGCTACAGTTGACGTAACCAATGCGATTGTCCTCGTAATCATGCATGTGTCACCCGAGACAGGAAATGAGGGCATGCCTCTTGACAGCATGAAGGCCTAGGCAAGCTTATCCAAAGTGACACATCTGTATTGATGGCCAGGGGCCTCATCGTTTATAGTCATAGTGACTGGTGGAGGGACTTCTAGGAGGAAGAACGCCTGGCGCACTGGACAGCCCAAAGGAGAGTGCCTGAAAGCTCAGAAACAAAATGGTTAGGAGGCCCCCGGAGTGTTTTTCCGGGGGGGGAGCCTCCGACGCCCAAGTCAGTGGTGGCTGAGAGAAAGGCAGAGAAAATAGCACAAAGGGCTAAGGAGTTTTGCCTGGTAATGGGAGCCGTATTTCGCCAGCCAACCAACCTCCTGTCTGGTATTAAGTCCTGGTATTTATAGGAGTGCCTAGCCCGTTCAGATCGCGACACGTGTTCGGTCGGATGTTCCTGAATTTCTGGGCGTAGGGGACAGATAGTTGGTAGCAGGTTGCCTTGAGCCATGTGCTGAGACGGGCCATGATGTGATTTTGATGGCGTCAGCGTGGTAGAGCGCCTTTTGAGGCGGCTTGTGGCGTCTGTGAATGGATGTGTCAGAGGCTTCCTTAAATGCTTCCATAAATACCCCTGCCGTACTCTCGAGGTCCCTGGATGAGGTCGTCCTTTGGTACGGACAGAGCCTCTTCGGGAAACAAGCCCTGAGTTCGGGGTTTCCCAGCTTCAGGGAGTTCCGCCTTCGGGGATATCATGTTCGGCACGCTATGTTAGTTGCCACTTTTCCGAAGGCGATCAGTTCACAACCCTGGGGGGGGCGAGTAGTGTCCTGGCGTGCCGGGCTCGGAGCTCCTCGGCTATCTCCCGAGGTGCCTGATCACACCTTTTCTCGGGTAGCGCCAGCTTCTTCTGGCCATGACTGTGGCAGGGAGTTCGGCCAGATAGAGGCGATAGCCTTTGGCTATCACATGCCCCCCTTTGGAAAGCCGAAGGAAGACTTCGGTTTTGCATCTCTTTCCGAGGTCGTCTGTGGGAGTCTTTTTGGAAGCATAACCTGTTCCGAGGATGTGCCTTTTTCCCGAAGATCACGGGCTCTACGGCCTTGGCCTTTTCTTTTGGCGTCCTCGAGGCGGAGTCTGCGTTTTGTTTCTGCAGGTCTGTTCGGCCAAGCGTGTCAGTCTGAGCGGCGCGTCCCAGTTTTCCAGGGATGTCAGAAGACGTGTCCCAGCTTTCAAGGGACGTTTGGAGGACGTGTCCCCTATTTTTTCGCAGGCAGTTGACACGTGGCGCTTTGCCATTGGAGGAGAGTCGCGTTGGTTACAGAGGGCGCGCCTTTTCAAGTGCAGAGAGCAGTTACGGCGTCGGTTCGCCTCCAAAGGGTACTTATGACGACGTTTCGGTTACCCACCTCTGGCTTATAAATAGCCCATTTCATCATAAGTTCCTTTTGCTCTTTTCTCTTTTGCCTTTGTTTTTTGCTCTTTTCTCTGCTTTGCCTCTATTCTTGCATTTTTCTTGCTTTCTGTGGTGGAGCTTCCTTGATCAGAGCCTTTTTTCCAGCCAACTTTCGCGACGGCGTCCTCAGATTTTGGCAAATCTTTCGTTGGGTTTTTGTTTTCCAGCGCGTTTTGATCCCTGTGTTCTTCTGAGTTTTT
>SMDT01000863.1:0-129548 GCA_005392925.1 Aquilaria sinensis | reverse complement strand
TATACTTTTTGCTCCCTGATCCCCGAGGTAGCATGAAGTAAAAGCCACCCTTCGGGACCACGAAGAGCTTATAGTACTGCATAAAGATGATGAAGTGGGGTTCTATTTTGAAAACGCCACACATACAGAGGAAGGCGTTAAAATAGCAGTACGAGTTCGGCAGAAGCTGATTTACGGCAATGCCATGGAATTGGCAAAAGTCGCAAATCATCTTCGGAGGAGGATACCGAAGTCCGGCCTTCAGTTGAGCTCGGAAAACGGTAACCTCGTCGCCACAGTTTGAAAAGCTAAATTGGTCCGAACGTGGCAACCGGGTAACGGCGTACGAGGGAAGGAAGAACTTGGTCTTCCATTTTTCTAATTTTTTAGGAGTGGTGCAGCAAGGATGAGACAAAAGGGGTTGCCAGCTCTCGGGAATAGGCATGGTTGGCTGAAAAATGATTTCGGAAAAAGGCCAAAAACAACTTCGGGAAAGCTTAAAAAGCAAAAGGCTCTGAAAGTTAAAACCCACCAAATGTTTTGCCGAAATCTGGATTTGAAGACGCCGTCGCGAAAGGTTGCCGGAAAACACCCCGTTAAAAAGGATCGCCGGAAAAAGCGGGAGAAAACGTGAAAGCAGTTGAGAGCAAAAACAGAAGCAAAAGAGGGTTATGGCGGAACAGGAGTATATATAGGCCGAGAGGCGAAGGCGAACCGGCGTCATAACTACTCCGCGAAGGCGAACAGTCGCCATAATTGCTCAGAGCGCATGAAAAGACGTGCTTGCTTTATCCGATATAGTTCCTGCCAATAGCAGGCTGCCACGTGTCAGCCATTGCGCCAAAGGGGGGTCATGCCTTCTGACACTCCTACACCTGGGCGCGCCGCTCTAGACTGACACGTCTGGTTACGAGACGCGACGTGGCGCAGATCTACAAAAAGAGAGAGGTAGGTTACCTCGAAGACACCAAGAGACAGATTATGACCAAACAAGCCGGTGTCTTCAGACAAAAGGTCCATCCTCGGCAAAATTGTTATAACCAAGGCCCTGAAAGACTGCATTCAAAAGCTGATAAACCGAAGTATCTACTTCGGCTTTCCAAAGGGGGGCTTGTGATAGCCGAAGGACTATCGCCTCTCTCACCCCATGCCTCCTGCCGAAAACAAGGTAACCGGAGAGCTTAATGTCACCCGAAGGAGGCACTATCACTGACCTCAGAAAGTAGCAAAGTCAAGACGTGTCGAACTCGGGACTTCGGCTAATACCTCAGGAACTCCAAAAATGTTACCAGCTCCCTCGGGGGACCAAGCGGATCGCCTTCGGAGGCGAAGGTCTAGCTATTCCAAAACGGGAGAATAGTTGGCCCGAAGGCAGAACCCCCGAGCTAGGGGGCTTCCCGAACTACTGGTACACCGGCCAAAGAAGGACGTCCGTACCAAGGGATGACCTCACCCAGGGGACCTCGGGAGTACGGCAGGAGCATTTAAGGAGCCTCTGACATGTCATCCACAGGCGCTACACGCCGCCTGGAACGGCGGTCTGACACGTCCACGCCGTCCAAGTCTTGTCACGACCTGTCTCGGACCAAGGCTCGAGGAGCCTACAAATAGCTACTTGTCCCCTGTGCCTAAAGGTACAGGAAAGATCTGACCGAACACGTGTCATGATCTGAATGGACTGAACACTCCTATAAATACCAGGAAACAAACCCTGGCAGAGGGACTCTGCGGGACCAGACCCCCTTTTCTTTGAGAAAACTCAAATAGGCAAGGCCACTAAAACCTTTAGTGCTCCCCCTTCACCTTCTCAAGACACTGACTTGGGCGTCGGAGGCTCCTCCCCAAAAAAACACTCCGGGGACCTCCTAACCCTCTCTTCTGAGCTTTTCAGGCACGCTCCTCTGGGAAATCTGGGCTCCAGGCGTTCTCCCTCTCAGGAAGTCCCTCCAGAAGTCACAATGTCACTTAACGAGGATGCCTCGGGGCATCAGGCTGAGACTTATGGATTAAGATTGCAGGCTTGTAGAGTGGGAACCTGTCTAGGAGAGCATGGATACTTGGACTTTAGCTCTGATTGTGGTTTTTACCTTTATGACCATGAATATGGCCATAGGCTTGGTGCTGCAGTGTGTACTTCTGTATGGGATTCTCAAGGTTCTGTTTGACCATTAGTACATATGGTCTTGGTTTGTATGTAACTTGGCATGAATAGCTTTTGGATTCATGGCATGTAGCCATGTTGGACACTAGGTAGACTACCATTTTTGTGTACTTATATGTGTAGTCTCTTGATGCCTAGACTTGTGATGGTTTTGTTGGGTTTGTATGCCAAGTTATGTATGGGCTTATGGATGGCTTTATGCTTGCATATGTATGCTGAATGTTATGAGCCAAGGTTTGGCACTTTTATGTGAATAGTTATGGGCCTAGTCTTATGGAAATGTTGTGCACCATTATATGTATGTTTACCGTTGACCGAGAAGCATCATGTACATACCAACTTGTGGTTTCAAAAATCTAAACCAATAATGTGGCTTCTTGGTTGTCATACAGATAGCACACTTGATTGCACACCAATTATGCACTTAAAAACTTCGTTAAGTGTTGCCTTGCTTGGTATGCAAGTATTCAATTAAAACCTTGCTTGTTGTACAAGTTAGTGGTATTGGGCCTTGCCTTTGCTGCAAGTATTTGTTGGACTTGTTTTAAAGCCACCTGGGCCACCTCCCAGGCCTCTCAACTTAAGAAAATAAGACTTAATGTTGCCATGGTTTGCTTGGCCGAATGCTAGAAACTTAATTTTGGAGTTGGGCTTGTGAGTTAATTTAGAAACTTATAGGCCAGGGCCTGAGTGAGGTGTGACAGGCTTTGTTTGGTATCAGAGCCTGCTTGATACTATGATCAGAGCTTAGCCTAGACAGTGTCTCCTTTAGGGCTAACTCATATAAGACTTGTATTATTTTGGATATTTGTGAATATCTGCAATTGAAAGTGCAGGATGTGAACCAGAGGCAGGGATAAGAGTTCCCTGAGACAGGAAGAAGAAACTGCAGCCCATCATGTAGAGGGATTGCAGGAAAATGTGCCTGAGACCTAGGCAGAAGAAATGGGTCATATTGGGGCTGAAGAGCCCACTGCTAGGTACCAAGCACCTCGGCCAAGCAGAGACAGACAAGAGAGAATGAAAATGATGATGGAGTCACTACATGCCACAGTGGCTCAGTTAGTGCTGGGAATGCAATCCTTGGCTAGAGGCGATGCCCAGAATCAGGAAGAAGTGGAACCAGCAGAAGCAGTAGGCAGGAGAAGAAGGAGGCCTGGCAAAGAGCCAGTAGTCTATGATCAGTCCAGCAGAGCTGGAGGAAACCAAGAGGAGGAAGAGGTAGATGAGGAGAGGAGACATCCAAGGGCCAGAAGGATGAGGTCAGAGGTGAGGCAGGAGCCTATAATTGAGTAGGAAGAGGAGGATGATAGCCCAGATGTTGAGGAGAGGGATGCATACATATACTCCAGAGGGACTGAACCCTCTACTGAGGAAACCACACTCAGAAGCAGGTCAAGCAGATCATCCAGGGGTAAATCCAGTAGCAGAGAAGAGAGTAGGAGAAGGCATAGTAGAGGAGGACTAAAGGAGGGCCAGTTGGAGGGATTCCTGGCACTGAAACCTCCAGTCTTCAGAGGAGGATGTGACCCAGAGGAGGCAGAGTTCTGGGTATATCAGTTAGAGAAGATACTGGAAAGGATGGAGGTTACCTCCACACAGAGAGTATTGCTAGCCACTTTCAGACTGGAGGGGAATGCAGAACTCTGGTGGAGGGCGGTACAGAGGAGTTACCAAGAGAGGAACCTGAGGAGACATCCAGACAGGAGGAGGTCTATGAGGTGGGCTGATTTTCTCAGGGTCTTTCGGCAGCAGTATGTTAGTGAGGCACAGAGAGACCAGAAACAGGTTGAATTTGATCAACTAGAGCAAGGGAACCTCAGTGTGTTGGAATATGAACAGAGGTTCAATAGTCTGATCAGGTATGCCCCACAATATGAAGGGCAAGAGGAGCTGAGAACCAAAAGATTTATTAGGGGGCTGAGACCAGAGCTGAGGCAAATCCTCAGAGCTATTGGAGCCAGAGACTACTATACAGTCATGCAAAGTGCATTGGCTCTGGAGCAGGAATTCCAGGAACAATACAAAAGTGGGCCTGGAAGTTATAGTGGAACAAAGAAAGGACAGATATCAAAAAGGCCGAGAGAATAGAGGGATGCAGGAGGAAGCAGAAAGGAAAACAGAAAGGACAGAGGACCACAGTCACGACAGTATGGCCCTCAGTGCAGCACTTGTGGAAAGTTTCATGGCAACAAGCCATGCTTTAAGGCTTCCACAGGTTGCCATAGATGTGGTGCCCCAGACCACTGGGTGAAGGATTGCCCAAAAAGGGGTGAAGGCAGCAAGAAATTGCTGGGAACTTTTAGTCCCAGAGGACCTAGGGGGCAGCTGCCCATGCCCCAGCTGAGGACTCAAGGGCCAGCCCAAGGTGGGAGGCCAGCATCCAGAGTTCCTCAGGAGCAGAGAAGGCCTGGTACTCTTCCAGGAAGGGTGTTTCAACTGGAATCTTCCAGGAGAGGGCAAGAAACACCTGAGGCTGAAGATGCTGGAAAAGAAACTAGTCAGCAAAAGACTAGCAGAAGGGCCCTGAAAGGTACAATTTACCTTAATGGCCAGTTAGTATCTGTTCTGTTTGATACTGGAGCTTCATTGTCTGTGGTATCTACTAGCTTGGTTAAGACCATGAATCTAGAAGTAAAATATATGACCAATATGTACTTGGTAAGGACTGCTGGCAATGAAGTCTTGTTTGCTTGTTACATGGTTGAAAACTGTGAAATACAAATAGGCAAGCTGAAATTGAGAACAGATCTCATAGTGCTAGAGACACATGACTATGATGTGATCTTAGGCATGAATTGGTTAGGAGAAAACAAAGTAGTTATTGATTGTCAGGCCAGACAATTAATAATGCCTGGTGGAATACCATATGATCTAGATAAATCCTTAGAGTTAGCTAAGGACTGCCACCTAAGGGTACTGGAGATGGTAACTCCAGGAAGTGAGCAAGAATGCCTGGTACTAAATGACCAGGAAATATCAATTGAACTTAGGAAAATACCTATAGTTCAAGGTTTCCCAGGAGTCTTCCCTACAGACTTACCTGGTTTGCAACCCTCAAGGGAGGTGGAGTTTGAAATTAAGCTGGTACCAAGAGCACCACCAGTATCTACTGCTCCATATAGAATGGCAGTGCCTGAGATGGTAGAACTCAGGAAGCAGTTGGATGAACTGCTAGAAAAAGGGTTCATTAGACCCAGTGTGTCTCCTTGGGGAGCACCTGTGTTGTTTGTAAAAAAGAAGGATGGAACCCTTAGGCTCTGTATAGACTACAGGAAGTTAAATGCATTGACCATAAAGAATAAGTATCTTGTTCCAAGAATAGAGGATTTGTTTGATCAATTAAAATGAGCAAAAGTGTTCTCCAAAATTGATCTAAGGTCGGGATATTTCCAGCTGAGGGTAAAGGAAGAGGACATACCTAAGACTGCTTTCAGGACTAGGTATGGACATTTTGAATATACAGTGATGCCATTTGGGCTCACTAATGCACCTGCATTCTTTATGGACTTAATGCATAGGGTGTTCAGGGCACACTTGGACCACTTTGTGGTGGTGTTCATTGATGATATCTTGGTATATTCCAAGGATGAGGAAACCCATAAGGAACACCTTAAAGTAGTGCTTGGATTGCTCCAAGAACATCAGCTTCATGGAAAGCTGAGTAAATGTAAATTCTGGACAAAGGAAATTGGATTTCTGGGTCATATAATAAATGATCAAGGATTGGCTGTAGATCCTGAAAAGGTAAGATCAATCCTTGATTGGAAACAGCCCCAGTGTGTAAGGGAAGTCAGAAGCTTCTTGGGGTTAGCTGGCTACTACAGAAGATTTGTGCCAAAGTTTTCTGTGTTAGCAGCTCCTATGACTCAGTTAACTAGAAAGAACCAGAAATTTGTTCTGGGAGCCCAAATGTGAGGAAAGCTTTCAAGAGCTGAAAAGGAGGCTGACTTCAGCTCCTGTACTAGTCCTGCCTGATCCTGAAAAGGAATATGAGGTGTTTACAGATGCCTCTCATGTAGGACTAGGATGTGTTTTGATGCAAGAAAAGCAAGCCATTGCTTTTGGGTCTAGACAGTTGAGACCACATGAAAAGAAATATCCAGTGCATGACCTGGAACTGGCAGCAGTAGTCTTTGCTCTTAAGCAGTGGAGACATTATCTTCTTGGTAATAAATTCCAAGTGTTTACAGACCACAAAAGTCTCAAGTACCTTTTTACTCAAAAGGATTTGAATATGAGACAAAGGAGGTGGTTGGAATATTTAAAGGATTTTGACTGTGTAATTGAGTACACAGCTGGGAAAGCCAATGTAGTGGCAGATGCCTTGAGTAGAAACTATACTGGAATACTCAAAGGTGGTGAAATTGAGCATAAGGCAGAAAGCATGAGTATTACTCAACTAGCAAGCCAATGGGTAGCTAAAGAAAGTGAGCAGTTGAAAGTACTCACTATTACACCAGAGTGGAAAGAGCTTATTAAGGAAGCTCAAGCTAGTGATGAGGAGCTAGAGTTGATTTCTGGCAAGAGTAAGGGAGAACTATTCCAAGGTTTTTCCTTTAAGCAGGGAATGTTATATTTCCAAAATAGGTTGTATGTACCTGAAAAGGGCAACCTAAGAGTTCAAATACTAGAGGAAGCTCATTCTAGTAAGCTGGGTATGCACCCAGGAGCCACAAAGATGTATCATGCTCTTAGAGCATATTTTTGGTGGCCATATTTGAGAAAGGATATAAATACACTTGTGGCTAGTTGTGAAACCTGCCAACAAGTGAAAGTGGAGCACCAGAAACCAGGGGGAAAGCTACAAAGCTTACCCATACCTGAGAGGAAATGGGGATCCATCTCTATGGATTTTGTAGTGGGCATGCCACTGACAAGGAGGAGGCATAATGCCATTTGGGTCATTGTGGATAGATTGACCAAGGCAGCCCATTTTCTTCCCATGAATCTTACTGATTCTTTGGATAAGTTGGCACAACTCTACATAAGAGAGATAGTAAGATTACATGGAATACCTGATGATATAGTGTCAGATAGGGATCCTAGATTTGTCTCTAGGTTTTGGAAATCCCTGCACCTGGCACTGGGTACTAAACTTAAGTTTAGCTCTGCTTACCATCCTCAGACAGATGGACAGACAGAGAGAACTATACAAACTCTGGAAGATATGTTGAGGTGTTGTGTAATTGACTTCCAGGGTGAATGGGATGTACATCTCCCATTGGTAGAGTTTTCCTATAACAATGGCTATCATTCAGTGATAGGAATGGCTCCTTATGAGGCCTTATATGGCAGGAGATGTGTTACTCCTCACTGCTGGCATCAGCCAGAAGACAAGTTGGAATTGGGGCCAGACATTGTTAAGGAAACCACTGAGAAAATTAAGTTGATCCAAGCTAGGATCAAAACTGCAAATGATAGGCAGCAGGCCTATGCAAACCTGAAAAGGAGAAGGGACCTGGAATTCCAGGAAGGAGACTGGGTGTGGCTCAAAGTTTCTCCAATGAAAGGAGTAATCAGATTTGGGAAAAAAGGGAAACTAGCACCTAGATATGTTGGGCCATATCAGATACTGACCAAAGTGGGAAATGTGGCATATCAGCTGGACTTGCCACCAGAACTTGGAAACATACACAATGTGTTCCATGTAAGTTTACTCAAAAAGTATGTTCCAAGTTACAAGCAGATAGAAACACCTACAACTGTGATTGTGGCACCCAATCTCACTTATGAAGAGGTGCCAATCCAGTTCCTGGCCAGAGATACCAGGAAGTTAAGAAGTAGGTGGATTTCTATGATTAAGGTGCAGTGGAGTAATCACACTCCTGAGGAGGCAACCTGGGAAGTGGAACAGGAGATTGCCACTAAATACCCTCAACTGTACCTTAAGTTGGTGAAGAATTTGGAGGACCAAATTCTTTAAGGAGGGAGGAATTGTTAGGCACCTCCTAAGTGCTTGGCTTAGGCCAAGGAGAGCAAAGGAAAATAAGAGAAAACAGAAAGGGAGAGTAAGAGGAACTATGGAGTCTAGTACAGTGGTCTATGTGTAAAGCTGGAGACTGTAGGGCTTAATTGCACATAGGAACTATACTAGGGAAAAACAGACAGAAAACAGAGAAAGGGGATTAAATTGTACACTGAGATGAGTGGCACAATTAAATCTACAAACTCAAAGTTGGCATTTTCGACCATGCAAGTTTTTATGGTGACTAGTGCAAGACTAGACCAAATTTGGTGGACAACCATGATTACTAGTCAAATCTTGTCTACCACTAAAGTACTATTCACTAGTTACTAGTTAAACTAATTAGCCTTTATTCTAGTTACATGGCCGGTTATGCATGGGTGTTTATGATACCTTGGTACTTGTGTTTGCTACTTGCTTGGCATTATGGGCCATGTTTGGACTTAAGTGTCCATTTAGACACAAGTTTTAGTGGCGGCATTGTGGACTTGTGAAATGGAAGGCTACCTTGCACCATGCAAATTAATGGAAGGCAAAGTTAGCATTTTAGCCACTAATGTACTTGTATCATTCGGCCGAAACCAAGTCAAAGCCATTTGTTCTATTTTTGGGCTTCCTTTGTTCTTGTCTTGGCCGAGTGCGTTCTTGAGATCTCATCCAAGATTTTCTCTTGAACTCAAGACATCTTGAAGGCATTAGAGAATTCAAGCTTGAAGAAGGTTGTTTCGGCCTTTGCTTGCTTGGAATCAAGCTTGTTCTTGGAGATTCAAGGAAGGCCGAGCCTATTTCGAGCTAGGGTTAAGGTAATCCTTGATAATTCCCTTGAATCCATGGTATTTTCTTCCATGAACAAGGATATTGAGTGCTCAAACGTTGTTAAGTTAAGTGAATTGAGCATTTGAGATGTTATTGTGGAAACCTAGTTATGGCCGAAAGGATTAATTGTTAGAACTTGATGTTCTTTGTTGTGTACATGGAAATTAGTCCATGATTAAGGCTAATTGGTACCTATGTGATCTTATACTAGGTTGTTTTGAGCAAGTAACATCAATGTGTGCAAGTTAGCATTTGGCCGAAAGGTTCATTTTTGAGGTAATTCATGTTCTTCTTTTGATTACATGGCATTGATGCCATGGGCATTGGTTAATGATGATTTGGTGAATGTATGTTGGACTGAATGGGTGAAGAACATTAGTGGTTGGCATTAAGCTTTGTGGCCGAGAGCTTAGAGTAATGTAAATGGGTACTCATTACTTGAATACATGGTATTGGTGCCATGAACAATGAACATTGGTGACTTGGTGTTTGTGTGTGAGCTAATTTGATAAAGAACACTAATGTGTGAATATGGGCATTTTGGCCGAAAGCTTGAATTAGTATATAATGGTGTATTTCACTTGGTTACATGGTAATAATGCCATGAGTGGCGTTCATTTTGATTAGTTGATCATGTAGTGACTTAGAAGGATGGATAGTATAAATATATGGAAGTGGGCATTATGGCCGAGAGCATAAGTTTGTGTATCTTAGTGTTCTTCATGTAAGTCATGGTAGTTTAGTCCATGATTGTGTGTTGTTGATGCCTATGTGTTGTTATGGTAGGCATTGTGGTTGAAGAACACTTGGGCAATTGAAGCTTGGTTGTGACCGAAAGCTCTTGAGGTAGGGTTCACTAACACTTGATGTTGCTTGGTAATGTGCCATGGTTCAAGTGTTTAGAGTGGCTAAGTGATGGTTAAAAATTGCCAAATGACCTTAGTTGCTTGATGGGCTTTAAAGGTTTCACTCGGTTGAAATGTTAATTAGCTAATTGACTAATGTACATGTACTAGAAATGCAAGTAAATGTGGCCTATTTGCTTGGCATTTTGGAGCTCTAAGTGTAAGTAAGTTGTTGTTGGTGAATTGTGTGCATGGTGCACATGGGTACATGTATGGTTCTTTATGGCCGAGAGCATTCTAGTGGTGTGTGTGTGTGCACTGTGTGCTTTGGTGCTTGTAATGTGCTTGCTAACCCCCTATATTTATATTGTGAATTATGTGCCATGGTTTCTTTGTCTTTGTGTCTGTTTTGCAGGTAAAGCAAACTAAGGGGAGGTTAAGCTTGAGTGAATACTCAGCTTAACTAAATAGACTCATTTTGAGTTGTATATGTATATAAGTGAATCCTACTGAGTTATACTCACTGCCCATCCTTTTATTTCAGGCAAGGATATTCGGCCTGAGTAGTGCTAAGCTGCTTTGTGTTTGTGCTTAGTGTTTGCTTGCTTAGTTTCCAAGGTATGTGCCAATGTGTGCTTGGCTTATTACTTTTGGGTTCATTACAAGTCTTATTTATTGTTGGCCGAGACTTATGGACTAAGATTGCAGGCTTGTAGAGTGGGAACCTGTCTAGGAGAGCATGGATACTTGGACTTTAGCTCTGATTGTGGTTTTTACCTTTATGACCATGAATATGGCCATAGGCTTGGTGCTGCAGTGTGTACTTCTGTATGGGATTCTCAAGGTTCTGTTTGACCATTAGTAGATATGGTCTTGGTTTGTATGTAAACTTGGCATGAATAGTTGGGGATCATGGCATGTATGTAGCCATGTTTAGTTGCTAGGTAGACTACCATTTTGGAGTGTATATATATATGTGTAGTCTCTTATGCCTAGACTGATGTTGGTTTTGTTGTGTTTGTATGCCAAGTTATATATGGGCTGATGGATGGCTTTATGCTTGCATATGTGTGCTGAATATTATGAGCCAAGGTTTGGCACTTTGATGTGAATAGCATGGGCCTAAGCTTATGAAAATGTGGTGCACTACTAAATATGTGTTTACTCGGCCGAGAGCATCATGTACATATCAACTTGTGGTTTTCAAAATCCAAACCAATATTGTGGGCTTCTTGGTTGCCATATAGGTAGTACACTTGATTGCACACCATGTATGCACTTAAAATTGTATTAAGTGTTGCCTTGCTTGGTATGCAAGAAATCAATCAAAACCTTGCTTGTTGTGAAAGTTAGTGGTATTGGGCCTTGCCTTGCTGCAAGTTTATTGGAATTGTTTTAAAAGCCACCTGGGCCACCTCCTAGGGCTCTCAACTTAAGAAAATAAGACTTAAAAGTTGCCATTGCTTGCTTGGCCGAAAGCTAGAAACTTAGTTTTGGAGTTGGGCTTGTGAGTTAATTTAGAAACTTATAAGCCAGGGCCTGAGTGAGGTGTGACAATGGAGGAAGTGCAAAGGAGAGGGTTGGCTTCCTTTTTGCTAGTGAAGGCTGAAATTTGGGAGATAAGGAGAAGAATGGACACTTATATGGTCTTAAGTGTACTAAGCACACTTAACAAGCTTAACCAAGCTTTATGTCATTTTCCTTGCTACAAGACCATGGTTTCTTTACCTTAATATCTTGGCCCACATTTGACTTCCTTATCACATGCCATAGCAGCCTCTCCTTATATGACATAAACCCACAAAACTTCTGTTTGACTTAAGTCATAAGCATGCACAACCGAAGGCACACAATAGGAAACTTAAGTCCTTAAAGCCTTTTTGTGTTTCCCTTTGTCCATACTTCTCTTCTATAAGCAATTTGGTCCTCTGATAGCACTTTTATTCCATTTATATCCTTCCCATAACTCTCTAAATCTCTTTTGTGAAAGTTTTGCAATTGACTATCCGAATTTCCAAAATCTTACAAGAAAGTCCATAGGTTACTTGACAAACAAGCAATCCTTAAGGCTTTTCTTGGGGGCCAAGTTACTAACTTGGAACACTTTTAAGCAGGTGTTGATCAAACCTTTTGGCCGCCCACACTTCAATCACTATGGTGAGAATTGCACAATATAATGGTTTTTAGCCATTATGATACACTTGTAATTTTATCATTTTTGTGATGTGGTAACACGTTTCCACAAAAGCGATTTAAGGCATCAACTATGTGTCAAGAACAAGTGACATGGTGGTGACTTGACTAAACCAATTGGCTTTTCTTTCCAACTTTAACCACCTAAAACCTCTCTCCCCCTTTTAGAAATACCATGGATGAACTTGCTTAAGCTTCCACAGGCTAATCCTTCCAACATAAATGCAAATTAGCAAGGAATTTGGGTTGAAATCATGTGTTTATGCATGAGGAACTAAGTTGAGCTCAAATTATTACAAGTAAGTAAACAACTTATTTTCCCCTTCATTTTTGTTCCATTGAAAAATTGTTGTTAGCTGTAGTTTTTGCTATTGATAAGTTTCTTACATATTTGCTCTTATCTAAGGTTATTGTGTACACTGACCACTCTACATTAAAGTAGCTATTGAATAAGAATGATGTGAAGCCAAGGCTAATTAGATGGGCCTTTCTACTGCAAGAGTTTGATTTATAGATCTTAGAAAAAAAAGGAAGCAGGGAATTTGGCTTCTAATCACCTCTCTAGATTGAAGAATCCAGAAAGGGTGTCCATGAAGAAAAAGGATGTTAGTGATTAATTTCTTGACTGGCATCTTTATATGCTTAATTCTAAACATAGAGATGAACCTTGGTTTTCTGACTATGCTAATTATCTCGTATGTAGGGAACGTCCTCAAGATATAGTCTACCAACAAAAGAAGAAGTTTTTTCTAATTTTAAATATTATTTCTAGGATGAACCACTTTTGTGTAGAATTTGTGTAGATCAAATCATCTGATGATGTGTATTTTCCCAAATATGGAGAAAATACTAGAGCATTATCATGAAGGTGCAATGGGAGGTCACTTTCAAGGAAGCACTATAGCAAGAAAGCATTAGAGTCAGGTTTTTGTTGGCCAACCTTGTTCCATGATGCCAGGTGGTATGTAGCATCATGCGAAAGTTGTCAAAGGTCTTCAACATTTTGGAAAAAGTTAACATGCATCAACATGGAATTTAGGTATGTGAAGTATTGATGCTTGGGGCATTGATTTTATGCGTCTTTTTCAATCATCTATGAGGATTAAGTGTATTTTAGTGGTTATGGATTATGTCTCTAAATGGCTAGAAGTACAAGCCTTACCTACCAATAAGGCAAGGGTTGTGGTTAAATTCTTATGAAAATTGTTTACCTGATTCAAAACTCCTAGGGCCATCACTAGCAATAACGGAACACACTTTTGTAACTCTCAATTTGAGAAAGTGCTCAACAAATTTGGAGCCACCCATAGAACAACCACTGCCTATCACCCACAACCTAGCGGTCGTGCCAAATTTGTTCCTCATGCTCGCTTATTAAATAAACTGAACATGGGAGCTTAAGAAATAACTTAAACTATAAGGAATTAGGTCCAAGAATCATTAAACAGTTGAATATGTGGAGACCAATGTAAAAGTTAATTTAGCCACCTAAACCGTATGGGACTTTATTAATTACTGGCCCAAATATGGTCTATTTATGTATTAAAATGATCAATATAGGTCTAGTGCATAAGCTACTAAGAGGGGTCCTAAGTTTGGCTTGAAACCAAGACAAAAAAAGCCAAGTGCTTTAAGCTCACAAACTAAGTTATCTAAGGTAAGGGTTATTTATTCTATATGCGGATGTGTTAAATAAATTTGGCAATGATAGTTGTATACCAAGTGGCTAAATTATTGATAAATTTAACAAGCATATGATTTGAGTATTGACGGCTATTTAAGAAGCTTATATGGTTGAGTTTGGTAGAACACCAAATTATGAAGCTCATATGAAGTGTATATGTGCATATGGGTGAGCTTGTGTGTGCTAGCAACAGGCACCTTGAAAGCATCTAGTTATGGTGAGTATGATGGTTTAGGGACCTAAGACACCTAAAGCCACCATGATGGGCTAAGGCATGGGTGGACCTAAGAGGGCAAGTGTCCTTAATCACCCATGAAACCTTACAATGCTATCATTAACATATGCACTAAAAAAGCAAATAATCAACTTCTGTTAAAAAAATAAGGGATATCAGAAAATACTAAGATGCTTTAAAAGTATGATTTGCATGGACATGTTAGACTCGTCAATTGTAGGACAAATCGAAAACAGAATTGTGGGAATTTGCCACTCCCATAACTATTGGCCAGTAATACGAGGTCCTAGCACTAAGATTTGAGCTCAAGTGCATGAGGCATATATTAATATCTTTATCTATAATATGCATTGTTATAGCCCTCATACTGGAATGCTCAATAAGTGAGAGAAGTTTATAAATCCCTAGCTTAAATACCTTAATTAGAGGTGCATTAGCAAAATCAAGTAAGTTATTAAGGTTTTAGTAGGTTCTGAGTGGTTTATGCCACTATGTTTGCTTGTAGGCAAAATGGTCATTTTGCACCCTAGAGGGTCGGGATGAATCTCGGGAGTAAAAATGATGTTTTAAAAACCCAAAGCCCAAGTTAGCAAAGGTTACCAAAGTTTCTAATTACCTAGTTACTATTTTTGGAAAGGGTAAATTTGTAAAACTTAAAAAAGTTTTGGGGAAGTTAAGGAGGTTTTGTATTTAAAACACATTTTGGGGGAAGATTGCTGCCACTATTCACCAAATTTCCAGCCCAAATTCGTGGCTCCTCTCATTCCTCTCAATCTCTTGCCAAATCTCTTTCAAAACCAAGAATTCTTTATGTAATTGGAAGGCTTTTTAATTGCCCAATTCAAAGTGATCTTATTTTGCTTGTTTTTCATGGTGTTGGAGGTCTTGGATACATTTTTCAGCTTAGGCAAGGTTTTGGGTGAAAAGTAAGCTTTTGTTCTTGATGATTTCAAGTTTCTTGAGCTTAACCAAGCTTGGGTTTTGTTGGTTTTGTGCTAAATTAGTTCCATATGCCTTGTATTTTCCTTGGAACCTAAGAAACCTAGTGGAACCCTTTGAAGCTTATGGTTTGAGCTTGTGGTGCTTGATTGTTGCTAGTTCAAGGTGAATTGAGGTAAGGTATTTATGATTCATGCATAATTGATGCTATTGATAGCTTGTTTGCTTGTTAAATTCAAGTAGTTTGATGAATGGCATAAGTTGGTGGATGGTAATGAACATGTTGGACTATTGAGCTTTTGATGATATGTGTGGTGTTTATGGACATCATAGGATTGGTTTAAATGGTGCATTGTGATCTAGTGCATGTGTACTTGAATGTTTGAGGCATTCCAACGCATCCCTAGGGCTATTGGAAGGCCCTAAACTAGCTGTGGCACGAAACCTGGAATTTTTGGGCACGAAACAATTAGGGTGCGTTGCCAAGGGTTGGTGACATGTCACCAACCATTTCATGAAAATTCCAAGGGATTTTGTACTATGGTGACGCATCGTGATGCATCACCATGACAACTTTGACACCAGTAGTATTTTTAGCATATCTTTTTGCTTAGGTATTCAATTGAGGCGATTCTAGATTCCACACGAAGCTAAGTGCCTATAATTGCCCAAGTTTAAAGGTATTTTAGTTCAAATTGAAGGTATGTTTGGCCATAATAGAGTTCGATTAGTTGAGTGCAAGGTTTAGTACCATCGAAAGCCTAGTTAGGCCTTCAAATTTGAGACTCCAATGAAGGAAACTTAGTGCACCTAGGTGGTCCGAGGAACCTAGCAAATGAGTCTAACCATAATCATTGCTACTCCAGTAGTGTGAACCAAGTAGTGTTGGATAGGAGAGCGCCATGTTTGAAGCTTGGTACACTTGTTGCCTAGCCAAGTTATGACTTGAGGCACAAGTGAAAGCTTATTACATCCATGGTTGGTTAAATGGTGAAGCTTAGTACCTTGGTGGTCTAGGTAATCTTACTAGCTCAAGACAGCAAGTGAGAGTTTGGTGTACCTTTTTGGGTGGAGGCTTAGTACCATAGTGGCCTAGGTGAGCCATTGGCTCAAGGCACTATATGGGAGCCTAGTACACCTGGTGACTTTCTTATGAGGCAAGCAAGGAGCATCCACCATGCTCACTTGCACAACATCCAAGGGAAGGTTAAGTTACTGTGTCAGTAAGCTAAGGCTTACCAGGAGCGAGTTAGTGGCCAAAACTCACTAGGCATGGAGTGATGCTGGTGGGAGGAATAAGATAAGGAGGAGTCCCAAGGGACACAGGTATATGTGCATATATTAGACCTTCCGACTGCAAGTGCATGCAGTAGACTTCATATATTATATATACGTATGTCCTTAGGAATTTTTGTGCAGATTGAAGGATCCATTACTGAAAATCTTTGATTCTCACTCCCGTAGCTTTTGTTGTGCAATTTTTGGCATCGTTGAGCCAATAACCATTGACGGTTGTTGAGCTAGGCTCTTAAGCAGGTATATGGTTTATTTGAATCTTTATGATTCTAGTTTATGGTTTACTTGTTAGTTTAGTTATGGTACTAACTACAATCATCTTTTTGGCCAACAAAGGCTAGTGAAGCACAAGGGAAGGCTTTGAAGCTTGCCACTAGAAGTTGCTCTAAGGGGAAGCTTAGTTATGGTTCTCAATAATGTTGTTCAGTGTATAGTTCTCATACACTAGTTTGCCTTCAATTTTCATGTATGAGTAGTCTACTCTAGAGTTCCTCTTGGGTGCAAGCATAGTCTACTTTTGTTCAGATGCTTGCACATGATTGATTATATGTAGTTAATTCTACATCTATTTTGTATGCTTTGACTACTTTGAAACTTGGATTTTAGTGAAAAGCTCGGGCAATGTTTTATCTTTTTATTACTTGTTTTATTACATAAGTCAAAGCATTGCTCATGCATGAATGCATAGTAGGATTAGTTAACTAGAAGCATAAAGGTTTTAACTAGTGTGCACATAATCAATTAGCCAATTGTGTCTAGTGTGGGACAAGTTCCTATAGGCTTCTTCGGCAGGCCCATGAGGGGCCATGTCATGCATTGTCCTATATGAATGTTTTTCTTGCAGGCTTATGACCCTTACTGGGAACCTTTTTTCTCACACCCCTTACATGTTTTGTGTGTAGATACTAGTATATTTGAGGATAACAGCCAATAGAGGGAAAGGTTGTTAGTATGTTGGTGATAGGTGTATAGGTCCCTAATTACTCAGAATACTAACTTACTAGCCTTTGTTGAATAAAGGCAAGGAGTAGGGGATACCTGGACACTGTAGTGATCATTTTTGGTAGTGTAAATTAGGTAGGATTAGATCCTAGGATTCTCAGCTTTTAGCATATGTAGAGCACTTTGGTGTATGGTGTGCATATGTACATTAAACTTGTGCCTCTAGTAAATGCTATGAAACTATTGGGTATGTTCCCTAGTCACTTGTATAGATTCATAGTGTGTAAAAATATCTTTTTTTATTTTTTTACAAATGCATACCTTTGAAATGTTGGCAGCTACACCATGAGTTTATTATTTTTATGGTCTTTGACCTATAGCCATAATAAGGCACAATATAAAACAATACAACATTAATGATTGAATTAATTAATAGGCCCACTAAGGGATAAATTTACATAGGCCTAACACTGAATTAGTGTAAGGCTCTTAGGGTCCCATATGATATAGATGGGATTAAGGGTAAAGGCCTATATCTTTAGTATCAAAGCAAGTTTCCAGGGGCATAGACATTGAGAATCTATAAAAACCCCTGTATGATCATATTTAGTAATATGTTGTTACATTATTTGAGATTCAACTTTCTGGATGACCTCTAGACTTGGCAGGTATAGGATGGTAAATAGTGGAAGGGGTAAAGACCAAAGTCTGGGCCATGGTTTAGAGTTAACCTAGGGAGAAGCCCAAATGTTGCAGTTGCTCCAGGGAATCAACCAGAGCTTAAGACAAATAACTACAGCTTTAAGTACCCTGCTAGAAAGACAGGCAATAGCAGGATAGACTCAGCCTGCAGGCCAGGTACCACCACCACCCCTACCACTACAGCAACAGATAGATCTTGCTTGTGGCCAGGCTGATCTAAGTGCCCATGCTGAGGTACATACTGATGATCACCTAGCCCATGGAGGATAGCCTGAGATACATGACTAGGCTAGGCATGGATAGTTGCAAGAGGTTGAGAGGCGAAGGAGGAGAAACATACCTAGGTGAATGGAAATTGTTCAGGATTTCTAATCCTTTACTCCTCCTATGTTTGATAGATCTGGAGATGTCGATGTTGTAGATTATTTTTTAAACAAGTTGAATACACTGTTCAAGATGTTGGAAATGGATTCTCAAGAGATAGTGTTACTTGCTTCCTTTCAGCTAGCTGGGAAAGTTAATTATTATGGAGGAGAATTCCAAGTGAGCTTAAGGAGAACAATAAGAGAAATTTTGAATATAGGCAGAGGGTTCTGACTTGGACTGAGTTTTAGAGGCTCTTTAGGGATGACTTTATTCGTGAGGCTAGTTTACATCTCAGACTCATGGATACCATCCCCATAGTTTGTGAAGAAGAGTATTATTCACTGAATGGGGTGGCCATAGAGGAGGAACTTGAGAAGATTCCTGTAGCCAATCAGTTTCTTGAAGTGTTTCCAATAGAGTTACCTGGGTTACCACCCAAGAGGGATACTGAGTTTGAAATCCATCTGCAGCCAGGGGTTGAGCCTATTTCAATACCACCTTATAGGATGTCAGCTCTTAAGATGGATGGGTTAAAGAAGCAGTTAGAGGAACTGGCAGAGAAAGGCTTTATAAGGGCTAGTGTGTCACCATGGGGAGGTTCGGTGTTGTTTGTAAAGAAAAAGGATGGAACTTTTAGATTGTGCATCGACTATAGAAAGTTGAATGCAGTAACAATCAAGAATAAGTATCTGCTCCCTAGAATTGATGATCTATTTGATAACTTAGAGGAGAGAAAGTGTTTTCTAGGATTGACCTCTGGTCTGCGTACTTTCAAATCAGAGTTAAGGAGGAAGATATCCTGAAAACTACCTTCAGAACAAGGTATGGACATTATGAATATACAGTTATGCCATTCAGTGTAACGAATGCTCCAGCAGTGTTCATGGAAGCTATGAATTGGACCTTTAAACCATTTCTGGATCAGTTTCTTGAAGTATTCATCGATGACATTTTGGTATATTCACAATCTTCATCAGAACATAAAAAGCACCTTAGAACAGTTTTGCAAGTGCCGAAGGATAATCAGTACTATGCAAAATTGTCTAAGTGTGAGTGAGTTTTGGTCTGAAAAGATTCAGTTTTTGGGGCACATTATCAGTGCTTAGGGTTTGTCAGTTGATCCTGAAAAGGGTCAAATGGTAGTTGAGTGGAAGAGACCAACTACAGTTACAGAAGTCAAAAGTTTCTTGGGTTTGGCAAGTTACTACAGATGATTCATAGAGAAATTCTCTATGATAGCTGTACCATTAAAGGCCTTGACCAAGAAAACTTAGAAATTTGACTCGACACCAAAGTGTGAAGAAGCTTACATGGAGTTGAAAGAAAGATTGACTAGTGCACCTATACTTACAGTATACACTAATGCATCAGGTTCTAGTTTAGGATGTGTGTTCATGCAAGACAGTCAAGTGATCGCATATGGTTCGAAATAGTTGAGGCCTAATGAATTGAACTATCCTGTTCACGATCTTGAGCTAGCGGCAGTAATTTTTGCATTGAAGTTGTGGAGACATTATTTGATGGGGAGGTCGTTCAGGATCTTCACTAATCATAAAAGTTTGAAGTATTTGTTTACCGAGAAGGATCTAAATATGAGACAGCGATGATGGATTGAATACATCAAAGACTATGATTGTTCGATTGAGTACTGTGCTGGTAAAAGAAATGTGGCAGCAAATGCATTGAGCCGAAAGTACACAAGAGTGATCCTATCTAAGGGTCAGGCTACGAGTTCCTCTAAAGGAACATCGGGGGATTTTTTCTTAGTTTTGCATAAATTATGGCAAAGCCGAGAGGAATCCCTACAAAAGAAAGTTTGAGTAGCTGACTCAAGGGGCAGATGAGTATTGCTGAATATGAGCTAAAGTTCACCATACTCATGTGATATGTTCTCTATATGGAAGGCGATCAGGAGACTAAGGTGAAAAGGTTCCTGCAAGGACTCAAGTAAGATTTCAGGTAGCCTATCATAGTTGTAGGAGTCAAGGCCTACCATGATGTAGCCCAGAGAGCCTTAGTATTAGAGGCAGACATAATGGTGAATGGGGCTAGGAGCAATAGGGCTTATAAAGATGGATCATCAAGGTGGTCAGGCACGCAGAAGAGGCCACATCTTGATATTGTTGGAGAGGGCACTGGTGGCATCAAAAAGTTCAAGAAGGTAGGCAAGGGACAATGCAGCATCTGTAAGGAGTTCCATGGCAAGAAGGCTTGCAAGTTTACTGTTAATGCATGTCAAATATGTAACCAGCAAGTCATTGGGCCTAGGAGTGTCCTCAGAAAGGTCAAATACCAATTCCTCCCAAGAGTGATACCCCTTGCACCAGCACCTTAGCCCTAACAACAAGCATCACCTAAAATGTATACCCTTGCCAGCCAAGTAGTCTAGGAGCCTACAGTACCAATTACTTTTATAGTTTTTGGGCATAGTGTTAGAATCTTGTTTGATACTAGTGCTAACACGACCCTTCATTGGGCAGCCTAGGAAGCCTATGGGAACTTGTCCTACACTAGTTGCAATTGCCTAATTGATTATGTGCACACTAGTTAAAACCTTGATTCTTCTAGTTAATTAGCCTACTATGTAGTCATGCATGGGTAAATGCTTTCACTTGAATGATTAAATAGGTAATAACACCATAAAATATTTCCATGGCATTTCGTTAAAACCAAACATCAAAACTGTTGAAGCATACAAAGCATTTATGTGGTTAACTACACATAATCAACCGTGTGTCAACATCCAAGAAAACGTAAACTGTGCTCACACCCAAGAGCAACTCTAGAGGACATTACTCATACAAGAGCATTAAAGGCAAACTAGTGTATGAAAACTATACATTGAACCATGCTACTAAGACCCATAACAAAGCTTCCAACTTAGAGCAAACTCCTAGTGGCAAGCCTCAAAAGCCTTCCATTGTGCTTAACTAGCCTTTATCGGCCAAAGGACAACTGTAGTCAGTACTATAACACAACCTGAAAGCGAACCACAAACTAGAATCATAAATATTCAAATAAACTATAGACCTGCTTTTGAGCCTAGCTCCACAACCCTTAATGGTTGCCGGCCTTGTAGAACATATCTGCACAACAAAGACTAAGGGAGTGAGAATTAATGATTCTCAGTAAAGTAAAGTATCCTTCAACCTACAAGAAAAATATTAAGGAGAAACATATATACAATTTATATGAAATCTACTATGCGTGCTTGCAGTCTGAGGGTCTAACATATGTGCATACATTTGAGTGCCTTGGGGCCCCTTAACTTTCTAGTCTTCTCATAGGTGTTACTCCGTGCCTCGCGAGTTCTGGCCCTTAACTCGCTCCTAGTAAGCCTTAGCTTACCAATGCAGTAACTTTAAACTTCCCTTGATTGTTGTGCAGGTAAACATGGTGGATGCACCTCGCTTGAGTTCCAAGGAACTCACTAGGTGTACTAAGCCTCCACATAGTACCTCAAGTCCTTAGACCTGCCTAAGTTACTTGTGTACTAAGCTTCCACCTTAAATTCATACCAAGAGTGCATTAGTTTTTCCCTTGCACCTCAAGTAACCTTGCTTAGGCTACAAGTACACTAAACCTTCAGTCAAGGCATATACCTATCCACCATTATTTGGTTCACCCTAGTGGAGTAAGAATGGTCATCGTTGGACTCATAAATTCTAGGTTTCATTGGACCCTCCTAGGTGAACTAAGGTTTCCATAGTGGGACCTCAAACCGAAAGGTTGAAGTAGGCTCCCGATGGAACTAAACCTTTTACCTGACTAATGGTGCTCTAACGTGGCCAAGTGTCTCCTCACTTTGGGTGAAAACACCACTAAACCTAGGCTCAAACATGCTTGGGAAAAGGATGGAAATGATATCCCTTCCTCTTAGCTTCACATGGAAACTTGAATTGCCTCAATCGGACACCCTATCAAAAAGTTATAGCGAAAACACGATAGCATGTCAATGCTGTCGAGTTCTGGCACCGAGGCACCATAAGGTATTTCTCTTTGGGCTCCGAATGGGATCCTGGGCGCTGCAACTCCACTCAGAGCCTAGGCACTAGGCCCCTAAGGCCTGAACCTTTTTTTACGTGCCTAAGGCTCTTTAGGGGCTTCCCATGCCTCCTAAAGGCCATTAGAACACCTCCACTTACCTCAAACCTGCATGTGCATATGCACTAGGCCATAATGCACCATTCAAACCAATCCTATGGTATCCATAAACACCACACAAGTCATTAAAACATCACTAGTCCAACATGTTCATCACCATCCACTAACCAATAGCATTCACAAAACTACTTCAATTCTACCACAAGGAAGCTATTAATGGCATTAAATACACATGAATCATAAATCCCTTACCTCAATTAACCTTAAACTAGCAACAATCAAGCACCACGAGCCATGAACATCACAATCCAAGGCTCCAATAAGGATTTTCCTAGGTTCCAAAGCAATACAAGGTTCATGGCACTAAAATAGCACAAACCCAACAAAACCCAAGCTTAATTAAGCTCAAGAAACATATGAAGTTCAAGAATAATGAGTTACCTCATGAATTCAAGCAAGCCCAAGCATGAAAATGTCCCATGATGCTTCAAAGGTGCAAAACTAGTTCAAAACAAGCTACCTCCCACTTAGGCACGATGGAAACCTTCCAATTTGCCAAGAAACCAAGAAATTGTAGTGGATTGAACAAGAGATTGAGAGGAAGGAGAGGGGCTGCAAACTTGGCTGAAAAATGGATGAATAGTGGCAGAAATTTGGCCCCCAAATGTGTTTTAAATACAAAATCTCCCCCTCTTCCCAAATTTTTTAAAAAGTTGCAAAATGGCCCTTCCCCAAATAGTAGCGAGGTAATTAAAAACTTTGGTAAACTTTGCTAACTTGGGCTTTGGGTTTTAAAAACATCATTCTTACTCTCGGGACTCGTCTTGACCCTCTAAGGGGCAAAATGACCAGTTTGGCCCTAGGCAAAAGTTAGTGCCATAAACCACTCGGAACCTACTAAACATTTTAATAACTTACTTGATCTTGCTAATCCACCCTTAACTAAGGTATTTAAACAGGGGATTTATGAATTTACCTAGCTCACTGAGCATTCCTCTAGGAGGGCTATAACATTCTCCCCACCTTGGAAAATTTGGTCCTCGAAATTCAATCTCTCACCTTAAGTCATTATACTAGGATACGGTGCCAACATATCCCGACCAAACCTACCAAGGGGTTTTAGTCACACAACAACCCACTTGGTGACAAATTACCCAATTCGTTCAACTAATGCCCTCAGGGCACTTGGGTCGGGCCCTATCTCATATACGTACTATGGTCAATGCCATTCTTTGTGCTCACTCCCAACTATAGTTTGGTTACTGCTCACTGTTCTGCCCACCTTAGCCTGACTTTGCTCAGCCCGCACACCTTATTGTAATTTTTATCCTTGAAGACTATGGTATGGGCTCTTCCTACCTTCAGCTCACGGTACTGCTAAAGGACAATTGACTACTCCAAGTTGTCCCAACAAAGCCAGTGATCAGGAATCTTCCACCGTAAACTCTACGCTGAGTCTTTTAGTGTAAGATAGCTTAACAAGTTTTTAAAAGCCCGTCCACTACCCTTACACTAATAGGGTCTTACTAAAAGTTCAGCACTAATAGACTTCCTTCACCCTCTGCTCTATGCTAGAACTCACTAGTGTAAGCTAACTTAACAAGTTCAACTTGTCCGTTAACACTCACACTAAAAAAGTTCCACTCTAGATTTTGCACCCATGTTCCTGTACCAAACCCTTTAGTGCAAGCTAGCTTAACAAGTATGAAACTTGTCCACTAACTTTTACACAATTAGTTCCTTACGCTAGGATTGGTACCCAACAACTCCTAATGATCATTAGACTAAGTGTGTCACTAGTGTACTATAGCATCTCAATATATACTGATAAGGCTACACACTCAGCCTTTTCACTTTCTAGTACTCGAAGCACAATACCCTACACACTCCTGATTAGATCATCGGGTGTGTCCTTAGTACACTTGCTCCTCAACCACCAATACTCACCCTACGCCTAGAATACTTATAGGGTCCTTAGCTGAGTTCCAACGTACTACTCGATCTTAGGCCAACCTAGGCATCTTTGGCTAGGTGGCCAACTAGGCACCTTGGCTCCTACACTGGGCCCCGACACACCTCCAGCTTTACTCAACACCTAGACTACCTCTTAGGCATTTTGGTCCCTAACACTGTTAAGCTACCCCTCCACGACCACACATCACTTTCCCTATGGTTACAAAGAACCATCTTCACCTTTCATGCTTAAATACCATACCATAACTACACCATGTCGACCGCTCATTCTTACGATGTACCTGCAGCTTCACCACATCCATTCAACTTACTTGGTGGGAGAACTAACTTTGGTCAACTATGGGGAAGTGGTTGGCCATGGAAAATCACTTGGGTGTCTCGTCCATTACAACGCCACTTAGTGCACAACACTATGCACCATGGGACTAGTTCTATCCCTTGGAGTTGTCAGCCTACCCTTTAGCTTTGACCAATCTCACAGATCACAAGCCCTTCATTTTGAAGGCACTAGGGTCACATGAAATGCTCTAACTCTGTGCTGTAACTAGCTCAACCAATATCTTCACTGATGAGGCTTCCAACTTTTGACTTCTCTCTACTATCTTAAATATGGTAAGTACCAAGGTCACAAAATAAACACCTGAGCACAACTGTACCTATACTAGACTTGTCACTTTAGACTATTAATAAAAGTACTCAACTAGGTGGGAGATTGCTTCACATTGTGGCTACTTATGAGTCGACTCTTGATTGGTCATAGTGAACTCTCCTTTATAGGTGCTCCTCTAGCACTACCCCGTAGGGTTGAGGTAAAACACCCTCTTTCTGGCATCACTTAGTCATTTTTGACATGATAATTCAATGCTCCACTAAGTTACTTGCACTAACATAAACCGTCACATGATCACCATAGCATCCTTGGTTCCACTTAGGACTTAGTCCTTTACCTACTAGACTACTTTCACTAGTTGAGTCTTTCTTCTTCTATAAGTCAACTCGATGGCCCTGGGCTCCACTTAACCTCAAGATGATGACCATAAGTCACCAACTATCCCTAGGTCTATGGCAGTCAGTCTTATTGCTTCGGTCCTCTTACTACCTTCCGGCAGTCAAGTTGAACCCTAGTAATGACTATACTCCTACTGGCCCCACCCTGGGGTTTATAGCTAGCAGATGAATAAACCTATCCATCTGCTTACCCCTAGATGAGTTCCTTACACCATGCTTCCTTGTGTGGTTACCTCTTGCATTCAATGGTTAGAAATAAAAATTAAAAACTTACCTATTTACCTTTGTACCATCTGATTGAATTGTTCCATTGCCTGGTTACTCTAAAGAACTCTTCTATTCAACTAGCCAGTCAGTCGCTTTCAACTAGGCCACTAAAAATTCATGTAAGAAGACTACCTGTGGAACTCTAGGATGTTCCCAATCTAAGCCATTTAGGCCTCTACTTATATGGTTCCATGCATTAGCAAGTGGGTCCTAGGGTGCTGGGAATTCACCCAATACTTAGTGCATCATTAGGTTCCTAATACACCTGGGTTAGCCCTTAACACTACTCAAAACTACTACGCAACAAGCCAAAACAAAACTATGCTAGTAAACTAATTCCAAAACTCTAACAAAGTAACTAGACTACTAGTGAAAGGTTAAAGACTTGCCTCACACTAGCCATGCACTACCCACAAGTTCACTATGGCTACACATCGCACCTAGCTGGTGGCTGACTACTTCGACCACTTGACTAATCGAAGCAAAATTGAACTACTACTCTGGTGCACTAGGTCAACATCTTGTGGCAACAACTATTAGGGAAAAACATCCCAAGCTGGTCTTCACTTCACCAAGCCCAAATATTAGACTAGTCCAATGACCACTCAGACCATTGATGACTGTTTCCTAGGCACAAGGCTTAGAGCCATGTGCTGCTTACACCCTAGGCATTAGCCCCTATTCCTCATGATCGATTCTTGCTCCTCGATCTCAAGTCAACTTTTACACTATGGGCATGTTGCCCACTGTCCTACTAGGTTAGATGTGCCAACCTCCACCTTGCAATCTTGTGTCATCAGCTTGTCCAACTATCTTTCGAGAACTACTGCATCCTGCACCATTTGCCACTGCCAACCTCAATGATTGTCAAGCACCTTCATATGCTAGCTCAAGGCCTTGGGAACCTTGGCCTCAAGCTCTTACTCTCGATGGAAAATTATGGGAGTTCTACTCTTGTTGCTTTGTAGCCTACATGACCAAGTGTTTATCACATAGGTCATCACATCCTCTGCTTTTTTTGGTGTTGCCTAACCCATTCAAGTTGGTGGGATCAAACTCTAAAACTTCTAGAGTAAGTAACCTGGGTCAGTGGTACTTCTTACCTTGGAGAATTCCATACCCTTTTAGTCTTACAGATCATATAGCCTACCTCAATTGAGGTTTAAGAAAAAAAACAACATTCTAGGATGGTTGTCACATCCCATCTACTGGCACCAAGGTATTGCCCTACCTTGGAGCAAGCCAAACCAACTGCCTCAATGTTGCCACACTAGATTCCTAGGGTCCATTCATGGACCATAGCATCCAACAACAAACCTGACCTACTCTCACCATCACAACCTACAACCAAAGCCAGACAACAACTCACAGATGTTTGTTAGTACTAACTACCCTAGCACAAAGACAATCCACTAGATCTCAGTTCCTAGCCTCCAATGACCACGACTAAGCTCTGATAGAAAACTGACACGACCCCTCATGGGCCTGCCTAAGAAGCATATGGGAACTTGTCCTATAGTAGTTGCAATTGGTTAATTGATTACGTGCACACTAGTTAAAACCTTGATGCTTCTAGTTAATTAGCCTACTATGCAGTCATGCATGGGTAAATGCTTTGACTTGAGTGATTAAATAGGCAATAAAACCATAAAACATTGCCATGGCATTTCATTAAAACCGAACATTAAAACTGTCAAAGCATACAAAGCATTAATGTGGTTAACTACACATAATCAAATGTGTGTTAACATTCAAGCAAAAGTAGACTATGCTCACACCTGAGAGCGACTCTAGAGTACATTACTCATACTTGAACATTGGAGGCAAACTAGTGTACGGAAACTATACACTGAACCATGCTATTGAGATCCATAACCGAGCTTCCACCTTAGAGCAAACTCCCAATGGCAAGCCTCAAAAGCCCCCACTAGAATAATATATATTCAAATAAACTAATATCTGCTCATGATCCTAGCTCAACAACCCTTAATGGTTGCTGACCTTATAGAACATATCTACACAACAAAGACTAAGGGAGTGAGAATAAATCATTCTTAGTAAGGGATCCTTTAACCTGCAAAAAAAATACTGAGGACAAACATATATACAATATATATGAAATCTACTACGCGCACTTGCAGCCTGAAGGTCTAACATATATGCATACATTTAAGCCCCTTGGGATCCCTTCTCTTCCTAGTCCTCTCACAACCATCACTCTATGCCTAGTGAGTTCTGGTCCCTAACTCACTCCTAGTAAGCCTTAGCTTATCGACATAGTAACTTTAAACTTCGTTTGACTGTTGTGTAGGTGAACATGGTGGATGCACCTCACTTGAGTTCTAAGGAACTCACTAGGTGTACTAAGCTTCCACATAGTAACTCAAGTCCTTAGACCTCCCTAGGTTACTTGTGTACTAAGCTTTCACCTTAAGCCCTTACCAAGAGTGCATTAGGCTTTCACTTGCACCTCAAGTAACCTTGCTTAGGCTACAACTGCACTAAACCTTCACTCAAGCCACATACCTATCCACCATTACTTCGTTCACCATAATGCAATGGCAATGGTCATGGTTGGACACATAAATTCTAGGTTTCATTGAACCCTTCTAGGTGAACTAAAGTTTCCACATTAGGACCTTAAACCCAAAGGTTGAAGTAGGCTCTTGATGGTACTAAACCTTTTACATGACTAATGGTGCTCTAATGTGGCCAAGTGTCCCTTCACTTTGACTCAAAACACCATTAAACTTGGGCTAAAGCATCTTGGGGAAAGCATGGAAATGATAGCCTTCCTCTTAGCTTCATGTGGCAACTTGAATCACCTCAATCAGACACCATAGTGAAAAGTTATGGTGAAAACACACATCATACCGATGCTGTCGAGTTCTGGCGCCTAGGCGCCAAAAGGAATTTCTCTTTGGCCTCCAAAAGGTGTCCTAAGAGTTGCAGCACCATTCGCCGCCTAGGCGCTAGGCCCTTAATGCCTGAACCTCCTTTTACATGCCTAAGGCTCTTTTGGGGCTTCCCATGCCTCCCAAAGGCCACAGGAACACCTCCACTTACCTCAAACCTACATGTACACATGCACTAGGCCATAATGCACCATTGAAACCAATCCTATGGTGTCCATAAACACCGCGCAAGTCATTAGAACATGATTAGTCCAACAAGCTCATCCCCAACCACTAACCAATGCCATTCACAAAACTACTTGAATTCTACCACAAGCAAGCTATTAATCGCATTAAATACACATGAATCATAAATCACTTACTTCAATTAACCTTGAACTAGCAACAATCAAGCACCATAAGCCATGAACATCACAATCCAAGGCTCCAATAAGGATTTTCCTAGGTTCAAAAGCAATACAATGTTCATGGCACTAAATTAGCACAAACCCAACAAAACCCGAGCATAATTAAGCTCAAGAAACATGTGAAGTTCAAGAATAATGAGTTACCTCACGAATTCAAGCAAGCCCAAGCATGAAAATGTCCCATGATGCTCCAAAGGTGCAAAACTAGTGCAAAACAAGCTACCTCCCACTTGGGCACCGTGGAAACCTTCCAATTTTGCCAAAAAATGAAGAAATTGTAGTGGAATAAGCAAGAGATTGAGAGAAAGGATAGGGGGTATGAACTTGGCTGGAAATGGATGAATAGTGGTAGAAATTTGGCCCCCAAATGTATTTTAAACGCAAAATCTTCCCTCCTCCCAAATTTTTTAAAAAGTTGCAAAAATGCCCCTTCCCCAAATAGTAGCTAGGTAATTAAAAACTTTAGCAAACTTTGCTAACTTGGGCTTTGGGTTTTATAAACATCATTTTTACTCTCGGGACTCGTCCTAACCCTTCGGGGTACAAAATGACTATTTTGGCCCCGGGCAAAAGTTAGTGCCATAAACCACTCAAAACCTACTAAAGCTTTAATATCTTACTTGATCTTGCTAATCCACCCTTAACTGAGGCATTTAAACTTGGGATTTATGAATTTACCTAGCTCACTGAGCATTCCACTAGGAGGGCTATAACAAGTGCATCCATATCTGTTGTTGCATCTAGTGTGATGGATAAGATAGTTGTGGTATGTACAGAAATAAATACCATGAAACTCATTAGAACACCAATAAGATAGATAGTGCTTACGATCACCATAGTGAAGGACTATCCACTAGAAATTGGTAGTGGTAAGATTGATTCAGATTTATGGGCAATGGATATGCAAGTTTTAGATATTGTGTTAGGTATGGACTGGTTAAGAAAGCACCAAACCCATATAGACTGTGCAGGTCGAAAAGTAACTTTCATGGAGTCCAGGATGGAATTGGTGACTTGTACTCATCGGCTTGGGGATGGGGTAGAAAGCATGCACCCAAAGGTACTAAAGTCCATCCCTATAGTAGATGAAGATGAAGTGGTGCTCTATACTGTAAATGAGGTATTTGTGGAAGAGACACTAAATAACATACTAGTACCAAACCAGTTTACAAAGGTATTTTCTATATACCTTCAAGGATTGCCTCCCCAACGTGATATAGAATTCTCCATTCACCAACAACATGAAGCTTCTCTTATCTCCATTCCCCCTTATAGAATGTCGGTTCCCAAGATGGATGTGCTGAAAATGTAGTTAAAGGAACTATTGGATAAGGGCTTCATATGCCTAAGTTTGTCTCCTTGGGGAGCACCAGTCCTCTTCGTTCAGAAGAAAGACAGTAGTTTGAGGCTTTTTGTTTATTACAGGAAACTCAATGTAGTGACTGTGAAGGGCAAGTATCCTTTATCAAGGATAGATGACTTGTTTGACGGACTAAGAGGGTCAAAGGTGTTCTCTAAGATAGAACTTTGGTTTGGATATTTCCAAATTAGTTGAAGGAAGATGACATACCTATGACGGCCTTTAGGACTCGATATAGGCATTATAAATACATAGTGATGCCTTTTGGTGTCACTAATGCTCCTGCAACATTCAAGGATGCCATGAACAAATTTTTAGGCTTTATTTGGATTAGTTTGTGGAGGTATTTATATATGACATATGAATATACCCTAAAGTTGAATAAGAGCATGTGGAGCATTTAATTAAGGTGTTGAAAATATTGTGGGAAAATCAATATCATGGAAACCTGTCCAAATGTCAGTTTTGGACTAATGAACTTTTTTTCCTTGTACATATTATTACTAGCAAGGGATTGAAAGTAGACCTAAAAAAGGTCAAGGTAATGGAAGAATGGCCCAAACCAGCTATGGTTACTGACATTAGGAGTTTATTGGGACTGGCATGCTACTATAGGAGATTTATTAAGAACTTCTCTAAAATAGCGTCACCTATGACTATATTGACTAGGAAATACCAGAAATTTACATGGATAGTAGAATGTAAAAACAGGTTCAAAAAGCTAAAGTAGAAATTAATCCAAGCACCTATCCAAGATGTTTATCATTTAAATTGATGCATCTGGGACAGGACTTCAATATCTATTGATACAGGATCACCAAGCCATTGTATATGGGTCTAGGCAGCAAAGACCCAATGAGTTGAACTACCCAATGCATGACTTGGAATTACTTGTAGTAGTTTTTGCCCTCAAGTTATGGAGGCATTACTTGTTGGGTAGATCCTTTAGGATATGTATTGACCATAAAAGCCCCAAATATCTGTTTACACAAAAAGACTTAAACTTAAGGAAAAAAAGATGGGATGAGTATATGAAGGATTTTAATTGTAGCATTGAGTATTGTGTAGGAAAAGGAAATGTGATGGCCAACACCTTGAGCAGAAGGTATACCAGTGTGCTTCTTGATGCCTAGTGACATCTTCATTATATGACATGTTGGGCCTGAGAGAGAGACTTCGGATGAAATATATCTGCAAGACTTTGGAAGAGCGTGGGTTAGGAGCTCCCCTGAGTGTGTTTTTGGGGGAGGAGCCTCCGACACCTAAGTCAGTATACGGGAGAGAAGTTGCTAGGAGCAAAGGGTAGGGAAGAGAGAGTCCTATTGTCCTTACCTGGGAGCCTCCCACATATTTGTAGGAGGATAGGGGGAGAGGGTTGTTTTACATAACCTGTGCAAATCAGGACATATGTTCGGTTAGATCTGGTCTGTACACTTTGGAGATAGGTTTCTCCAGTTGGCCATAGGCAATTACGGCTAGAGGGTAGGGGTGTGTACAAGGCTTCTTTTTCATAGATCCCTCAATTGTATTTGTCGTTTCTCTATAAGACCCCTTTCAAAGGTGTGAGACCCCTTTGAGCAGGGATTTTCCCCAATGGCTACTAGAGAAGGCCCTTTGGATGGGCGGACCATCTTTAGGAGACATTTTCCTCTGTCAAGGATGGTGAACCTATGCTCTCGATGCTAGTAGTGTGCATCTTCGAAGGCAGCGAGGAGCCTTTTTCCCAAAGTCAGCTATGTGTATTACTGAGGGTGGGGGAGAGATTTCTCCCAAGGTTGGTGTTATGAATTTCTAAGGGTGGTGTTAGGTTCCACCGAAGAAGAAGGTTTTTGTTGATGATAGCCCTTCGGCTATCACATGCCCCTCCTCTAAAACACTAAAGATTTGTCTTCGGTCTTAATCACTTGGGAGCATGTTATAAAATCTAGGTCTTGGGAAGCTGAGGGCATCCTTGGCTAAATGGCTTTCTTCTGTCAAGGTTGTCCCTTTGTCATAGCCAGTCTTTTTGGTCCAAGACCTTTCCTTTTGCCGATGTAGCATTTTTGGCATTATTTTGGACCTTTTGTATGTTCATTTGCTAAATTTGAACCCTTAGTGGGGTCACATTTTCAAGCTAGCTTCTTGCTTTTTGTAAAGTCACACCTTTGAAATGTAAGGAGCTGCTTTATACCCTTAAGATGAATTCTTAATTCTAGCAAGGTTACATCTTCAGCAAGCAAGTAGTCACTCTCACCTTAGGGTTTTTATTCCTGCCTCCTACAAATGAATCATCATATCTTCTGACCAAGCAGTCACGTCACCTCGGGTTACATGACAACGACCTATTAGGTTAAAAGGCATGCCCTTGTTTCTCACGTTCTCTAACATGTGTCACTAGGCGATTCACCATCCTTCGCATTTGTTACATCAATTACGTCTCTTCGCCTGCAAAAGGTCGTAATTGCGTCATTTTGCCTGCCTTCTTTGGGCTATATAAAGCCTTCTAGCTTCAAGGTTTCCTCACTCATTTGCCTTCAACTCTTTCCTACTCTCTCAACTTTCCTTTTCCTAAGACAGTGTCCTAGTGGCGGAGTGCTTTCCAGCAACCATTCATGGTGGTTTCCCTTTGTTCCAAAGGTTAGTGCCTTCCAAAGTCAATTTTTTCCTCTTAACAATATTGCCAAAGTTTGTGTGCTACTATTCTGAACATGTCTTCTTCTCAAGCCAGGGCTCATTTGGTTCCCGAGAGTTGGGTTCTTCCCAACTCTCATCTACGCTATGCCATTTTGAAAAAACTGAAGAAGTGGTCAGCCAAATTTTTTCTTCCTTCTTATGCCATCACTAGGCTCCCTCACCCTACTATGCAGAGCTACCTTCCTCAGAAGAACAAGGTCATTATCTTTAGGGCACAATTGAAGGCGGGTCTTTAGTATCCACCACTGAAGATGGTTTGCGACTTTTGCCAATTTCATGGGATAGCTGTTAATCGGTTTCCCCCAAACTCTTACTCTTACTTCAATGCCTTTCTTTGCATTTGTGGGATCTTCAAAATAAAGCCCTACGCCATCTTTTTCATGCAATACCACAAGCTTCACGCCATCTCAAAGGGTAGGTTCTACTTCCTGCTCCCTCGGTGATTTGAGAGCAAAAAATTCACATTCACTTTCGGCACCAAAGATAGTTGGTGAGGATGGAAAAAGAAGTACTTTCTCATGAAAGTGGATGAAAAGTGGAAGGACATGCCCGCAAAGTGGGCTTCTAGGATGCTTGACATCGATGTGATGGATCTATTGAAGCTTTTTACCCTTAATGTTGAATCTCAATTCGAGGAATTTGACACCCATATTCGGGCAGTAACTGATTGGTCAAACCAAGCTTCTTCGTGTCCACTGTACCTTTTCCTGATCAGATGGGCCCTTATGACCGACGAGGTTCGGGAGCTCGGGGTCATCAAGGAGCATGTCACTGATAAGAAAATGCCAAAACCAGCAGTGGACGGGAAGAGGTCCTGGCTGGTCATGCTTTTTCGGGGTGAACTTTCTTATTCAACCCTTGTAAAGAGTAAGGTTCTTTCCAAATTGTTATTTGGGTTTTCTCCGTACTTACACTGATATTTTTCTTTCTTTGCAGAGGTGGATGATAAATCATCAACCTTCTACAAGAGCCTTTTCCTTGGCCAAGCCAAGAAAGGGGAGCAGAAGAAGAAAGCCCCGAAAAGGAAAAATGAGCCTACTAGACAATCTTCGGCTCTGAAGACCAAAAAGATGAAGGAGGAATCACTCCCTCCTTCCCTTAAAGACCACTCGGTGGATCTAGGCCCTTCTGCCAAAAACGTGGATCCTCCTCAGAAAGCGGCCATCTTATCCGTCCCACTGAGCCCAGATGCTGCTGTGGAGACCGTGGGGACCTCTCTAGGGAGGATTTTGGCTAAAGAACTAGAGGAATGCCAAAGGAGGAAAGGCAAGGAGATTCTTTCTAAGGTCCTCGACATCAATGACTTTGACAAAGATGACACCGGATTCCTACCAAGTTTGTCTCTTAGTTATTCATTTATAAATTTTGGTTTTTTCGGCATTTTAGACCTTATAGATGAATGGCTAAGAGACTATGTGATAAAGAACTTTGTCACAATTTTGCAAAAGAACGCACCCAATCGGAGTGGATGATGGACCACCTTCAGAAAAGTGCTATTTGGGACTCGAAGATCCCAAAGGATAAAGTGCCCAGGGAACCCTTCTGGACATTTATCGAAGACATGGACCTATCTTTTGAAGATTGCCAGAAAATGGTCCCACAAATGGCAAGGGGCAATGTCATGCCTGAAAATGCCCTAAGCCTACGCACTTCATGCATTCTTATAAAAATAATAATTTCTTTGATAATGCAAATACAGCTTGGTAGTTTAAGAACATGACTTTATTGAAAAGCCTCATTAAACAAGAAATACAAAATGGATTTCTAAAAATTCACATAGAAAACATCTTTATTACCCAAGTTAACGTTCAACAATTGGGTACAAAGTAACAACTTTACAACCTATACACAATTTTGATACATGGCACAAATGCCATGCATAATAGACAACAAACCAGCTTTTAAGCCTATGCACATAAAGTGCTACAAAGTCATACTAAGGATCTTGGACTCAGAAGTCCATAATCCAAGACTCAGTCTTCAAATCATCATCTAGGAGAGAAGAGAGGTTTATTCTGCTTCAAGCCAATTTTAGCCATAGCAGCAATTAAATGAACTACAAAAACTATAAACATAAGGGGGTGAGTTTCTGATGAAAGTCAGTAAGAGACAATAACAACTCTAAAGTCTAAATTCAATTTAACAACAAAATACCTGCAAGCAAATGAAAACACAGAAAACACAAGATACAATATATATATATAAACAATAATGGATAAGTTCAGCACATGCAACCAATGCAACAAAGCACACAGAACTCACACACCACACACCAGCTGTTAGGAACCTCCTAAATGCTTGGCTTAGGCCAAGGAGAACCAAGGAAGTAAGAGAAAACAGAAAGGGGAGAGTAAGAAGAATTATAGAATCTAGTATAGTGGCCTATGTGTAAAGCTGGAGACTGTAGGGCCTATTTGAACATAGGGACTATACTAGAGAAAAACAGACAGAAAACAGAGAAAGGGGATCAAATTGCACACTTGATTGAGTGCTACAATTAAAACTACAAACTTAAAGATGGCATTTTCGGCCATGCAAACTTTTGTGATGGCTAGTGCAAGACTAGACCATTTAAGGGAGACAACAATGATTGCTAGTCAAAGTCTTGTCTACCACTAATGTACTATTTACTAGTTACTAGTTAAGCTAACTAGTCTTTATTTTAGTTACATGGCCGGTTATGCATGGGTGTATATAACACCTTGGTACTTGTGTTGTTTATTTGCTTGGCATCTTGGGCCATGTGTGGACTTAAGTGTCCATTTAGACACAAGTTTTAGTGGCGGTTTTGTGGACTTGTAAGCTTGGAAGGCTACTTTGCACCATGCATTTTATTGGAAGGCAACAGTTGGCATTTAGCTAACTAAAACCCAAGTTAATTCGGCCGAAACTAGTCAAAGGCCATTTTGTTCATTTCGGGCTTGCCTTTGTTCTTACTTGGCCGAGAGAGTTCTTGAGAGTTCATTGGGAATTTGGTCTTGGATTTCAAGGAAACTTGAAGGCATTAGAGAATTCAAGCTTGAAGAGTGTGTTTCGGCCTTGGCTTGCTTGGATTCAAGTGTTGTTCTTCAAGTTTGAAGGAAGGCCGAGCCAACCCAGCTAGGGTTTTGAGGTAATCCTTGTTATCCTCTTGAATACATGGTAAATCTTCCATGAACAAGAGATTTAAATGCTCAATTGAAGTTAGATTGAGCTAATTGAGCAAGTAATGTCTCGGTTTGGAAGTGAAATGTTGGCCGAATGAATTGGATGAATGAACATGGTGTTCTTCTTCTTAAAGATGGAAATTTATCCATGTTTGATGCTTGATATTACCTATGTAATCTTGTGATAGGTTGTTGGGGTGAAGGACACCAAATTTGTGGAAGTTAGTGTGTTGGCCGAAAGGTGGATTTGAGGTAATTCATGTTCTACCTCTAATTACATGGCATTGATGCCATGAGCTTTGATTATTGATGATATAGTGAATGTATGTTGGGTTGGATTGATGAAGAACAAATGTGGGTGAAGTTGGGTTTTATGGCCGAAAGCTTGAAGTGGTATAATTTAGTTTCCATTACTTGAGTACATGGTAATGATGCCATGAAACATGTTTAGTGGTGATTTGGTGATTATGTGATGAACTAAATTGATGAAGCACATTGTTATGTGATTATGGGCATTTTAGTCGAGAGCTAAACTTAATGTGAAATGGTGTGTTTTACTTGGTTACATGGTATTTGTGCCATGAGCAAGCTTTATGGGTGATTACATGATTATGTAATGAATTAGAAGGATGGATAGTATAACTATGTGAAGGTGGGCACTTTGGCCGAGAGCTTAAGTGTGTGTATTGTAGTGTCCTTCATAGAAATCATGGTAGTTAATCCATGGGTTTGTGTTGTTAATGCCTATGTATTGTTATGGTAGGCATTGTGGTTGAAGGGCACTTGGACATTTGAAGTTGGCTTGAGACCGAGAGCTATTGAGGTAGGGTTCACTAACACTTGATGTTGCTTGGTATTGTGCCATGGTTCAAGTGTTTAGAGTGGCTAAGTGATGGTTAAAATCTGCCATGTGATCTTAGTTGCTTGATGGGCTTAATGATTATACTTGGTTGTTTTGTTGATTAGCTAATTAACTATGGTACATGTACTAGAAATGCAAGTAAATGTGGCCTATTTGCTTGGCATTTTGGGAGCTCCAAATGGAAATGATATATTGGTAAGATTTGTGTGCAAGAAATGCACATGGGTACATGTATGGCTTATATGGCCGAGAGCAACAATGTGGAGTGTGTGTGTGTACTTGTGTGCTTTGGTGATTTCTTGTGCATGCTAACCCCATTTGAGGATTAATTGTTATGATTATATATTTTGTATATGGATATGCTTGGTTTTCTTGTCTTTGTGTCTGTTTTGCAGGTTGAGCTAACCAATTGGAGGTTAAGCTTTGAGTGAACACTCAGCTTAACTAAATAGACTCTTTTTAGAGTTGGTTATATATAAGTGAATCCTACTGAGTTTTACTCACTGCCCATCCTTTTCTTTTCAGGCAAAGATATTCGGCCTGAATAGTGCTTGCTTGCTTGTGTTGTGTTTGCACTAATTTTACTTAGTTTCCAAGGTATGTGCCAATGTGTGCTTGGCTTACTACTTTTGGGTTCACTACAAGTCTTATTGTTTGTTGGCCGAGACTTATGTTTTAAGTTTGCAGGCTGTAGAGTGGGAACTGTCTAGGAGAGCATGGATACTTGGACTTTAGCTCTGATTGTGGTATTCACCTTTATGACCATGAATATGGCCATAGGCTTGGTGTTGCAGTGTGTACTTCTGTATGGGATTCTCAAGGTTTTATTTGACCATTAGGAGTATGGTCTCGGGTTGTATGTAACTTGGCATGAACAACTTATGGATGCTTGGCATATATAGCCATGTTAGATACTAGGTAGACTACCTTTTGATTTGTATATATGTGTAGTCTTGGATACCTAGTTTGTGGATGTTTTGTGGATCTTGGATGCCAAGTTATGTATGGACTTATGGATGGCATTATGCTTGCCTATGTATGCTGGATATTATAGGCCAAAGTTGCCACTTTTATGTGAATGGTTATGGACTTGGACATGTGAAACTGTTGTGCACAATGGTATGTACTTTACTAGGCCGAGAGCATCATGCATCTTTATTTGTTGTTTTCAAAACCTAAACCAACCTTGTGGGCTTCTTGGTTGCCATATAGAAAGTACACTTGATTGCACACCATGTATGCACTTAAACTTCATTAAGTGTTGCCTTGCTTGGAATGCAAGTTTTCAGTTAAAATCTTGCTATTTGTGCAAGTTAGTGTTTTGGGCCTTGCCTTTGCTGCAAGTTGATAATGGGTCTTGTTAAAGCCACCTGGGCCACCTCCCAGGCCTCATAACTTAAGAAAATAAGACTTAAAAGTTGCCATTACTTGCTTGGCTGAACCAGACACTTTGAGATTAAATATTGGGTTTGGGAGTTAAATTAGAAGATGATAGGCCAGGGCCTGAGTGAGGTGTGACACCAGCTACCCTGAGGCAGCCAACAGGGCCGACCAAGCATTTCCTTAATTTATATTCACTTCTTTAACTTTATTTACCAAACTACACCTAAAACATAGGGCCCCAGACTTTGAAATTGGGTTGGCCTAACCCAAAAACAGAGTCCTAATGCTTGCTCATAACATAGCTAGCTAGCAAAATACATCAACACTCCTGGGTGTCCTCAGCCTTTACAGCTCTTAGGTTTATCTGACTCCATGTTAGCACCTAAGGCCAACCAATTTTGATCCTTGCATTCAGCCATTTCAGCCTATGTCTCTTTACCCCCTTACAAATAGCCATTTGCCCTAGCATGGTAATCCATGCACCTCAGCCATTCAGCCGAGCATATTAATCCATTACAGCCTTTCGGCCAAACCATTGCTTCCTTAGATGTCCAACAACCTTCAATTCTAGCATCTCTTGAACTTTCAGCAGTAAAAGTATTAATGTTATGGCCCTTCTAATGGGAGGCAAAATTGAGGAAGGTAAAGTGTTCTAAATTAAGTTTAGAACCTTAATTCAAGTTTACATAGCAAGAATAGAGAAGTTTAGCAAAGTTCACTAAGTTCCGAGAAACATAAGGCAATAGACAAAGTTCAGGGGCAAAAATGGTAATTTTGCATCCTGAATAGCCAGGACGAGTCCCGAGTGTTTTAAAATGAATTTTTAAAAAACTTAACTTTCAACCATAACTCAAACTTGAAGAATAAACAAGAATTTAATCAAGAATGACTAAATTACAAAGATGGGGGTTTATTTGTAACAAGCTTAATACTTTGATGACCTTTAGGCTTAAGTGAGGGTTTAAGAGAGGAAAGTGAGACTATGGCTATCATAATCTCGTTTCCAGCCTTCTCACCCTCATTTTTCTCTCAAATTAAGCTTGGAATCAAGTGTTCTTGGTGTCAAAAGGTGCAATTCAAAGTATATAAGGTAGGAGGAGTGCATTTCAAGCTTGAAACCATGATTTTGAAGCTTGGAAGGACGTTTTTCCACATCCCCTATTTTTGAGCGAGGTAAGTAATGTGTTCTTGATTGAATTCATGTTATTTACTTGGTTTGGAGCTTGGGTTTTGGTTAGAGAGTGAAGTTTTGGTGATTAGTGCTTTGTTTTTGGATTGGAACTTGTGTAGAACTTTGCTGAGCTTGGTTGATTGAAAAGGAGATTGATTCTTGCTTGTTACTTGGAGTTGAGGTAAGGGAGATATGTTTTCAAGTTCATTTAATGCCAATAGCTTGAGTTTGCTTGAAGAATTCGAGTGGTTTTAGCTATGGCATTAGTTAAAGGTTTTGGTTGAATTGTGGTGGGCTACAGGAATTGGAAGGATTGGATTGATGTTACAATACATCATAGCTTAGCTTGTGATAGTTGGTTATGCTCTATTCAATCTGTTCTATGTGTGTATGAAATTTGGAGGCATTCCATGCATGTTTAGTATGTGTAGGAATCATCCAAAGTTCATAGCAGCAAAATGCGCCAAATTCTGCATTTTTGCAGATTGGCGACGTGTTACCAATTACAGGTCGACCCTAATGACACATCACAAATCCAGTAAAATGTCACAGAACGTTCATGTCGCCACAGTTGGTGATGCGTTGCCACAGACAGAAATGGTGAATTTTTCACATTTTGCTAGGATGATCCAAATGAGACTTAAGAGGGTTCTTAGCGTACCTAGGGGTCTAAGGATTCCAGGGGTACTCCAAGATTTCCAAAAGTCCCACAAAATATAAGAGTTTCCTTGAGTTTTGTAGAGTTTTAAGGTTGCTTGTGCAACAAGCAAGGAAACTATGTTGCAAATGAGCATAACTAGGTACCACTAGCTCAAGTGAGAGGTTTAGAACCCTTGTCAGCCTAGTCGTGTCGTAGCCACGAGGTCGCAAGGCGAAACCTTGTTCATCTAGTCTACAACAAAAGGTCTTATGGCCTAGTCTACAAAGTTCCACCATAATTCCCCTGCATAACGACTATGGGAAGGCTACATGATTGCATCCAGTAAGCTTCGGCTTGCTAGGAGCGGGTTAGTGATCAGAACTCGCTAGGCACAGAGTTATGCACCGTGAGGAGGACTAGTTGAGGAGAGGTCTTTATGGCCTAGTTATATGTGCATATATCAGACCCTCATGCTGTGTGAGCTCGCAGCAAGTTTACCTATGTTCATCATATGTCCAGTCCTAGTAAGTTTCTTGCAGGGACACTGAAGACTCGTACTGAGAATTGTCAAATTCTCACTCCCTAGTTATGTTATGCAGAGACTGAAGTTGCTGGACCGGGTAATCGTTGAGGATTATCGCGGTAATGTTCTTTTGTGTGTATTAGTCTGCTTGTTGGTTAAGTACAGTACTACCTTAAGTCTTCCTTTGGCTGCAGAGCCTAGTAGCACTTGGACAAGGACTTTTGAGACTCGCCACTGGGATTTCCATCCAAGGTGGGAGTTAAGTAAAAGAGATCTCAGTAGAGGCTTGTATTTATACAGTACTTTTAGTTGCCTCCATAGTCTATGTTATAAGGAGTCCTTGACTCTAGGATTGCTCTTGGGTGAGGGCATTAGTCTACTTTATGTATGAATGTTCTCACGAGTTGTTATTTGTAGTAAATTCACACAAATGTTGATTTTGTATGCTTTGGCTATTTATACTTATTTTGTGTAGAAATTACTTGGTCAAGTTAATGTTTTATGGTTTTAATAAACCAAGTCAAAGCATGAAGAGCATGCACATTGCATATTCTAGGATAATCAACTAGTAGCATGGGATTTAATCTGCACACATACACACACTAGCCAATTGCAATTCACAGTGAGACCAGCTCTCACAGGGCTTCCTGGGCAGGGGCCAGGGACGGCCGTGTCAATTAAACTGAATTAGATTCACAAGTTGTAGAAATTGCCCCTTACCTTTTCATTTTACCTTCAAATTCCATAACTTCCTGTAATTAAATTCTGTTTCTATAGCCCCCTTAACATCTCAACTTCGCTACAAAGAAAACTAAGTGCAATGTGCAACCCGAGCCCCTTTTTTTCCAACTGAAACTAACAGCCATCCCAAAGCTTCATGGCCATTTGAAAATGTCCTCTCGAACCTCTGTAATTGCTAGGAACCACAAACCATTGACTTAACCCACTAATAACATTACTTAACAAGTAAGCAGCACCTTACCCATGAAATCTAAGAGATGCAGCTTCAATCTGGTAAGAAATGCCATCCTTTCCTTTAATTTGGGCACGTCCACATTGTTTCTAAGTAAAAACCAGCTGGAAGATGTTTTTAAATAAAGAAGAGATGAATTCTAGAGCTTTTTGCTGAGTGCCCGACAAGTCTTTCTCTTCCATCATTAGGTGGGGCTCAAATTTTTACTTAAATCCTTCGGCTTATCATTTGTTGACAATTCAGCCCACCCCAGATTGCTCTTTAACTCCTCCCACAACATTATTCTTCAATCTTGTAATTAGTTCCTGCTTCCTTTGCTTCTTGTCAAGTAAATCCTTCATTTCTTTGTGTTCAGGCAATTAAGTGAATTTAACTTGAGACTTCCCTGTATAACACAATTCAGCCCCTAACATTTCACTTCTGTCAATAAACCTACTGAATAATGTAGTAGACTTTTCCTCAATTGTACAATTAAGCACCTTGGTTAAACACCAAGAATAATTTAGCCTTTAAGGCCTAATTTCCTTCACAATAAATTGATCTCTTTGCAATTCTACCCATTCTCATAGAATTTATTCCAATATAGCCCTTGGCCTTAGAAACCAAACATAGTTTTCTATATAATAGACACAAATAAAAACTATGGGCATGATAGGCATCATGACAAACGCCACTTTTCAGACCCTGACGGATGAGTGCTTGAATGAGGAGGTCCTTGTTGCTCAAATTTTTGAGCACACAGCTCATGCAAACCTTAGTTCCTTAGTACTTAAAAAACTTTTGGGTTTTGTAAGTTGCCTGTAACTCACAGTCTTTTTTACTTGCAGCTGCTAGCCTATGGGGGCTATCTTTGGGCCTGGGCATCCAAGCAGTCCTCCATCCGAAGTCAGTCGGAAGAGAACTTGGCCAAGGCCAAGGAGATGTTTGTGAGCTCGTGCATGAAATACCATGAGCTCAACAAGATCACCAAGGAGGACTTAGCCAAGCTGCGCAAAGAAGTGCTAAAGAGTCAGAAGGGGCTCTTTGACGAGTGTTCTTCCAAAATAAATGACCTTGGTATAAAGGTGGTGGAACTAAGCTCAAAGAGGTAGGTCATTCGACAGCAAAGGGAGGATGCTGTACTTGATTTCACCGAGGCACTGGAGATCAACATTGAGCTTCTTGATGAAATTGATCGGCTGAAGAGGTAGAATAAGAAGAAGAAGAAGAAGAAGAAGAAGAAGAAGGCTAAGAAGGAGATGGAGACTTTGAAAAAGGAAGTGGAGCATCTGAAGGTTGAGAAGGCATGGCAGAAGAGGCGGCGAAGTCCTCACTTCAAGGTGGCTTCTGCCTCACTCACCATTAGATGCTCCTTCGATATCCCAACCTCAACGTCTCCTTTCTCAAAGGTCTCGATATTCCTGAAGGACCATCCTACCTATGGTCGAAGATGGAGTTCTTGAACCTCCCAGAGCTTCCTCTTTCGACTGAAGATGCTGATGATGATGTTGAGGAAGATGCTGAGGACGTAGATGCTGAAGAACCCGAAGATAGGCAAAATAACCCATAGTTTTTTTTTTGTACTTTGTAGCCCCATTTTTTCTATACTTAGCACCCTTTTAATGGAATTGCCTCCATTTCTCAAAATTTTGGCTAAGTCCACAATTAGTACTATCTTCGATGAGTATTGCTTGACTTTGAAACTTCTTCAATTTTGATTCACCACCTTCGGGTGACTTATAACCTCCAAATCAGCAATGCTCAACACATTTGGTCATGTATTACCCTCAACAAAAATACTATCAAGCGTTCAAAGTGTTAGCCTTTTCTTTTTAGCAAGTTGAGTATTTTCTAAGTGTTTTCTAATAGGATTCAAGAGACATTTCTGGGGAACTTGTTATGTACAAAAACACTTAGATACTTTTGAGAATGACCAGATTCGGGAAACCTCCTTCAGTAAAACTTTGCACAACATCACTCAGGTACTTTTGAGCTCAACCACATTCGGTCAACCTTCTTTGGTAAAAAAGAAATCACCATATTCGGCTGATTTCTTTCAAGAGATCACCAAATTCTAAGTGTAGAATTTTTTAAAAAATTCTGAATGCCATGTGTTTTTCAACTCTGCTACTTCTGTATTTCCAACTTTATAGACTCCTGGCTGAACTTATTGTAGGACCAAATATGGTCCTTCCTAATTTGTCCAAAGTACTCTATGAAATGGTCTTCGAGGCTCTAGTTCTGCCTTTTAGACAACAAGGTCTCCTTTCTTTATCCCTTTAAGCTTGACATGCAAGTTTGTAGCAATGGCCACCCTTTGTTGAAAGGCTTTTCTTCTGAGTTCAGCCATGTCCCTATGTTCATCAAGCATATCAAACTTGTTTTTTAAACCGAGGTTGTTCCCTTCTTTGTCGAACACCTGTACTCTGATTGACAGTTGTACGACTTCAACAGGGATAATGGCCTTAGTGCCGAATACAAGTGAGAAAGGCGTTTCTCCAATAGCTCTTCTAGAAGTTGTTCGATAACTCCATAGTACACTCGAGAGCTCTCTAGGGCATTTTCCCTTGGCTTATTTTAACCTCTTCTTTAGACCATCATTTATGGTCCTATTGGACACCTCAACTTGTCCATTGCTATGAGGATGGGCAACTGGGGTGAAGTGTAAATTTACACCGAGGTTGGTGGCAAATTCCTGCAATGCTCTATCAGCAAATTGGGAATCATTATCTGCTACTATCACCCTTGGCACACCAAATTTGCATATGACATTTTTCCAGACAAACTTCTGGATGTCCTTCACTAAAATTATTGCTAGAGGCTCTACATCAATCCACTTGGTGAAATAATCTACTATAACTACCCAAAACTTCACTCCTTCAGGAGCCGTCGGGAGAGGATTGATGAGGTCAATACCCCAAAAGAGGCAAGGATAGTTAGCCAACGTTACCACCTTCGAGGGTACTCTTTGGATGGGTGTGTGTCTTTAGCACTTATCACATTTTTTTATGAACTGCCTTGCATCCTTCCTCAAAGTAGGCCAGAATTACCCTTGCTGAAATAGTAACCCAACAAGGGCATTGGTCTTGATATGAGATCCACAGGCTCCTTCATGGACTTATGTGAGAACTGCTTCAATGTCCTCTTCACTGACTCATCTTTGCAATGGATTGGCGTACACTTGTCAACACTGACACGGGCGTCCTTGGCCCTGCCCAGGAACGCTGTGAGAGCTGGTCTTATGGTGGTTGCAATTGGCTAGCTATATATGTGCGTGGATTAAAAATTCCATGATACAAGTTGATTAACCTAGAATAAGCAAAATGCTTGCTCTTCATGCTTTGACTTGGATTAACAAAATTCCTTAAATAATGACTTGGCCAAAAGATTTCCAAAGAAAACAAGTTCAAATAGTCAAACCATGCAAAATCAACATTTATATTAGTGTACTACACATAGCAACCGTGTGGGAGCATTCATATATAAAGTAGACTAATGCCCTTACCCAAGAGCATGTTGGGTTTCGGGAGCCAAACAGCGCAGCGAAATTTAACCGAAACCCTCCAGGATCCAAGTAAAACGGGGTAAACCGGGTGTTCGAAAATTTTCATACCTAATTTTCGGTTGAGATCTCTCACTCAACTGTAGAGTCCAATCACAAAACCTGAATAGTTGATGTGTTCAGGCTCTCTATGGTATCCACACGAGCCTCTCGGGATCACCACGCTTCCACCACATCCCGGCAGATGCGTTTCTCTTACGCTCACAGTGCTAGCTTGCGTCCTCTAAGGAATTGCAAGAGAAGAGTATGGCTGTCCTTTTTGGCGGCTAGGGCAAGGAGACCTGCAAATTTCTGACTTAAAAGTTATATTTATAGGGAGACTCAACTTCCAGGCCTAATGGGTTTCAAAGCCCTAATCCAATTAGGATTTAATTTTGGGCCTACTAATGGCTCAACACTTGGGCCCATTATTAATACGAAATTAAAGTGAAACCATAACCCAAATAATTAGCCCATGCACTCTAATGATCCAAATAGCTCTATGTGTGCGACCCAATAGGCTCTTGCCATGTTGGCAACTATCATAAATCACATTTATGATCATAAGCAATTAGCGGTGTTTAGCAACACATCATTGCTACCCAAGTGACAAGATTGTCGGTGATTCGACTAAACCTTTATGATCATCACCGATATATGCCATTGTCCTTTTGTCCAAGATATCAAGACTAAGCACGAGACATGGAATGTGTCACTCTCGTATAGCCCAATCTTTGGTTTCTTGATTACCGAGTAGACCAACTTAAACTGATGACATTAATATCGTATATCAACTCATCCGAGCTGATGGGTTTCAAGAGCCAAACAGCGCAGCGGAATTTAACCGAAACCCTCAAGGATCCAAGTGAAACGGGGTAAACTGGGTGTTCGAAGGTTGAGATCTCTCACTCAACTGTAGAGTCCAATCACAAAACCTGAACAGTTGACATGTTCAGGCTCTCTATGGTATCCACACGAGCCTCTCGGGATCACCACACTTTCACCACGTCCCGGCAGATGTGTTTCTCTTGCACTCGCAGTGCTAGCTTACGTCCTCCAAGGAATTGCAAGAGAAGAGTGTGGTTGTCCTTTTGGGAGGCTAGGGCAAGGAGACCTGCGAATTTCTCACTTAAAAGTTGTATTTATAGTGAGACTCAACTTCCAAGCCTAATGGGTTTCAAAGCCCTAATCCAATTAGGCTTTAATTTTGGGCTTAATAATGACTCAACTCTTGGGCCTATTATTAATACAAAATTAAAGTGAAACCATAGCCCAAATAATTAGCCCATCCACTCTAATGATCCAAATAGCTCTATGTGTGCGACCCAATAGGCTCTTGTCATGTTGGCAATGATCATAAATCACATTTATGATCATAAGCAATGAGCGGTGTCTAGCAACACATCATTGCTACCCAAGTGACAAGATTGTCGGTGATTCGACTAAACCTTTATGATCATCATCGATATATGCCATTGTCCATTTGTCCAAGATATCAAGACTAAGCTCGAGACATGGAATGTGTCACTCTCATATAGCCCAATCTTTGGTTTCTTGATTACCGAGTAGACCAACTTAAACTGATGACATTGATATCATATATCAACTCATCTGAGCATGGCCATGCACTTTCTAAGTCTCACTCTATCAAGGGGCCCGAAGATATCACTCCCGTTACATAGGAGGGACAAATCCCATCTTGATCATACAAATGACCTCCTTCAAGTTCACTCAGTTACGAGCAACAAAGGAAAGTATCAAAGTATGTGACTCACATGTAGGGAACCTTGATGATGTTAGGTCGAAGGACTACATATACCATGATCACTATGAGAATCACTTATGACACTCATATAACGATCCATGTAGTGTTCTCATGGTGGGTCGGTCCAGTACACAAGTTCTCCAACTTGTACCCATATGTAGACTACATATCTCATATTAGTCTCCACATATGCTAGTCGTTATGTATTATTGCAACCCGCTCCACAATAATACTAGACTAGGGACGTTTAAGAATATCATTATTCTAGGGTTACAATTATGTTTGTTAAGTTACGCAGAAACAAAACAACAAACATAATTGCTAGATTAATGCCTTAATAAAATATCATGACTCAATGTGCAAAAATACAACACTAACAAAGCAACCCTAGAGTTTAGGACTCCTCAAATCATAGATAATTGAGGCAACTAGAAGTACTATTATACAAGCCTCAACTAAGATCTTCTTCAACTAACTCCCACCTTGAATGCTAGTCCCAGTGGTGAGTCACAAAATTCCTTGTCCACGTGCTACTAGGCTCTGCAGCCAAAGGAATACTGTACTTAGTGATGCCCGGTGGCATCCTTGTTGTATGACATGTTGGCCTGAAGGATTCCAATATGAAGGTGCCTGAAACACTCAAAAGAACAAGGATTAGGAGTTCCCCAGAATGTGTTTCCAGGGGAGGAGCCTCCGATGCCCAAGTCAGTATTTGTGAGAGTAGTAGTAGTAAGGAACAGAGAGTGAGAAAAACAGTGAGGGTTCTGTGTCCTGTGCTTACCAAGGTCCTTCCTAAGTATTTATAGGAAAGCAGAGGGACGAGTCTGTTTGACACAACCTGTCCAGATCATGACATGTGTTCGGTCAGATTCGATCATTACCTTTGGAGATAGGTATCTCCAGCTAGCCGTAGGCCGTTCGAGCCAGAAGGCAGGGGTGTGTGCAAGATCTCTTTGTTAGAGCTCCTTAACTGTTTTTGTCGTATCTCAGTGAGACATTTGTGGGTAAAGATTTCCCCCGAGGGCTTTTGGGGAAGGCCCTTCGGCAGAGTGGTCACCTTCGGGAGACATTTTCCTTTTTCTAGGATGGTGCATCAACTTTCTGAGGTAGGTTCGTAGATTCGAGGGTGGTGAAAAACACCTTTCCTGAAGTTGGTTATGTTCCCTCACCGAGGGTGGTGTATGGGTGTTCCCTGAGGTAGGGGCTAGGCTCTCACTAAGGGTGGTTTCTGGCTATCTAATCAAGAGATCTCGGGGGCTATCGCCCTTCGGTTATCAAGTAGTGTTCCCTCTGAGGACAGTGAGGGTACCCTTTCTTCAAAGTTGGTCGCACATACTTACCAAGGGTAGTGCTCAATAGGCCAATTGGGAGTTCTTTAAGGGTAATAACCCTTCGGCTATCACATGCCCCCCTCAAGCAGCTCAAGCAGCCGAAGTTGTGTCTTCGGCATTAAGTCTTTGCGAAAGTGATGTGAAAATCTTTGTTAGAGGTGGCAGTCGTCTGAGTCAACATTGCCGAATTCTGACCGAGCTCACCTTCTTTGGAATGGGCACTATTTTTGGTTTAGGATGCCCCCTCTGGCTGAAGAAGCATCTTTGATCGAACTTTTAATGTTTTCAAAGTAGTGTCTTCCCCTTCTACATTTTTCAATGCCTGCCAGTGAATTGTCACATCTTCTAACTAGGAAGACGGGGTCACTTCGGGCTAGACTTGCATAGGTAGCTATCAGAAGGCGTGCCCTTGTTTCTTGCGTCAGGTGACATATGTCACTAGGTGACTGGTGAATGGTCACATCAGTTATGTTGGTTACGTCCCTTCACCTGGGAAGGGTCATTATGGCAACGCTTCGCCAACCTTCTTCGGTCTATATAAACCCTTCTCCCTTTAGATTTCTCCACACTTCTCAACTTTCACTCTCTTTTGCTATCTGATTTCCTCTTGTCTTTTTCCCTCTTTGGCAGTGGTGCTAGCGGCGGAGCGATTTTCAGCAGGATTTTGGTGATTTCCAAGGTTACCATCTTCAGTCCAAACTCGGTGGGTTTAATTCTAACATTCCTCTATTTTTTGTTTCAATTCCTTTTCCCTTCATCTTTCTGAGGTCAGGGTTTTTCATTTTTGAACATGTCTTTTTCCTAAGTTGAAGCTCCTTCCATTCTTGAGAGTTGGCACCCACTTAACTCTCATCCGAGCTGTGCCACTTCAGAGAAAATGATGAAGTGGTCGGCTAAATTTTTTCTTACTTCCTATGCCATCACCAGGGTACCTAGCCCTAGTATGCCAAGCTATGCTCCTCATTTAGACGACGTTACCATCTTTAGGGCTCAGCTGAAGGTTGGACCTCGATATCCTCCTCTGAAGACAGTTTGTGACTTTTGCCAATTCCATGGCATAGCCATGAATGAACTTCCACTGAACTCCTACTCCTACTTCAATGCTTTTCTTTGTATGTGTGGGGTCTTCAATCTAGAGCCCCACTTCATTTTTTTCATGCAATATTACAAACTCCACCCCATTCCGAAGGGCGGGTTCTACTTCTTGCTTCCTTGGGGATCAGGGAGCAAGAAATATACGTTCACCTTTGGTACGAAGGACAGTTGGCAAAGGTGGCAAAAGAAGTTCCTCTTTCTGAAGGTGGATGAGAAGTGGAAGAATGTACCGACCAAATGGGCTTTAGGCATTCTCGTTATTGATGTAGTGGATTCGTGAAAGCTGCTACCTTAGAGCTTGAGTCCCAGTTTGAGGAATTTGACAGCCGTATTCGGGCTATCATGGATTGGGATTCCGAGGTCCCTCCATGTTCTCTATACCCTTTCCCCATCAGATGGAGCTTCATGATTGAAGAGGTCCTTCGGGAGCTCAGAGTAATCAAGGAACACCTTACCGATGAGGGTATGCCAAAGCCCTTATTTCATGGCAAGATGGCGTGGTTGGTGATGCTCCTTCAAGGCGAACTCACGTACTCGGTCCTTCAAGAGAGTAAGCTCCTTCCCAGGTTTTGTCATCTATACCATTATGTACTTACATTGAGGTTCTTCTACTTGAAAACATAGGTGACAAGTCTGCTACTTTTTACAAAAGTCTCTTCCTCGACCAAGCTGAGAAAGGGGAGCAACAAAGGAAGAAGGCAATGCCTAAGAGGAAGAAGGCGCCGGGTGTCCCTCTTCGGCCTCAAAGGCAAAGAAAACCAAGGAGGACTCCCTTCCCCCTCTGCCCCAAGGGGAAGTGGAGGTGCTGGATCAGACTTCTGTTTGCGCCGACCCACCTTCGAAACCTGCCATCAATTCTACCCCTTTGAGTCCTAATGTGGCATCCGAGGTGTTAGGGACTTCGGTTGGGGAGCTTTCGGTCGAGGAACTACAAGAGCACTGAAGAAGAAAAAGAAAAGGTGTTCCTACCAAGGTCCTCGACGTTAGTGACTCCGAGGTTGACGACGCCGAACTTCCCCCAGGTTTGTCCCTTAGCCATTCCTCTATGGGTTTAGGAATTTTTGGTATTTTTGACCTTGTAGAGGAATGGCTAAGGGACAACGTATTGATGGAACTTCGGTGTGACTTTTCAGACAAAGGGGTGCAGGCTCCATAGGTGGAGGACCATGCTCAGAAGAGGGCACTTCGAGACTCCAAAATCTCGAGGGACAAGGTCCCTTTTGGACTTTTACGGAGGACATGGACTTGTTCTCTAAGGATAGCCAGAAGATAGCCCCTCAGATGGCAAAGGGCATTATGATGAATGCTACCTTTTAGTCCCTCACAGAGGAGTGCCCAAATGAAAAGGTCCTTGCAGTGAGGATGAGTGAACAAGTTACCTTGGTAGACCTTAACCCTTTAGGACTTAGAGAGTTTCTAAGCCTTTCTTGCCTTTGACCCTTGTTCGAAATCTTCCCTTTTTGCAGTTGTTGGCATATAGTGGGTACCTTTGGGCATGGGCTACTAAGCAATCTTTGGTCTGAATTCGGTCGGAAGAGAGCTTGGCCAAGCCCAAGGAACTTTTTGCCAGCTTAATCGTCAAATACGGTGAGCTTAATAAAATCGCCAAAGAAGAGTTGGCCAACCTTCAATAGGAAGTGCTGAAAAGCCAAGCTGAACTTATGAAGGATTTTTCCTTCAAGGTTTCGGACCTCGGCGCAAGGGTGATATCACTGACCTCAGTGAACAAGGCTTTTCAAAAGGAGAAGGAGGATGCTGTTGTTGACCTTATGAAGACACTAGGGCTCAATGACAAACTCCAAGTTGAAGAAGAAGAAGAAGAATGAAAAGAAGAAGAAGAAGAAGAAGAAGCTGGAGAAGGAGGTCGAGGTCCTCAAGAAAGAGTTGGAGGACTTGAAGGCGGCGAAGGCTAAGGCCAATGAGGCGACTAAGTCCTTTTACCAGGACCATTTTTGCCTTGCTCACCACCAGGTCTTGTGCAAGTTTCCCGAGCCCGACCTTTCCTTCCTAGCAGCTCTAGACATTCCTGAAGGAGAGTCTTCGGAATGGTCAAGGGTAGAGTTTCCCAACCTTCCCTTTTCCCTTCCTTTAGCGACCAAAGTCAGTGTAGCCGAAGAGGCAGAAGCAGAAGATGACCCAGCCAAAGAGGCTCAAGACCTTGAAGATGGGCAAGATGAGCAATAGGCGCCTCCTTTTCCTTGCCCTCTTTCTTTTTTTCTTGGCGACTCCTACACCTTGTACTTTTGTTGATGCAATGAAACTTTTCTTTCTTCAAAATTTTGGCTAAGTCCCTGATTAATATGACTTTGAATACTGTCTTCATCTTTCGGTGTTTTAACGATCTTCGGCAATGAGTCATACTATTCTTGTAAAAACGTAGGAGGTTAGTTCCTTTGAAGGTTTGATGGCCTTCTTCGGTCAATCCTTCTTTGGAAAACTTGGCTTTCAAGAATAGGTAAGTACCTTTGACACCAACCGTGTTTGGTCGATCACCTTCAGGTTAACTTAGTTTCTGTAAAAAGCTGTTAAGTGCCTTCGGAATGATCCATGTTCGGTAACAACCATATTCGTTTTCCAACTTTGGAATCATTAATGTTCAGCAACAACCATGTTTGGTAACAAACCATGTTCGGTTAACTACCTTTGATGAAAATTGGACAAATTTACTCACTCATTTTCAGAAATAACCACATTCGGTTTTTCCTCCTTCGGCGCCAACCATGTTCGATCAGCCCCCTTCAGGTAGAAGCAGTACAATTTTTCCCTTGAAAATTTTTTGAAGTGTAGAATTTTTTCAAAGAGTCTAAATGCCATGTATTTTTTAATTCTCCACCTTCAGTATCACCAAGCTTGTAGACTCCTGGCCGAACTTCCTCGAAGACCAAATAAGGTCCATCCCAATTTGCCCGAAGTACTCCATGAGATGGTCTTCAAGCGTCAAATTCAGCCTTTTAGAGAATGAGGTCCCCTTTCTTAATTCCTTTACACTTGACATGCAGGTTTGCAGCAATGGCTACTCTTTGCTAAAAAGCTTTCTTTCTGATTCAGTCATTTCTCTATGCTCGTCAACCATGTCCAACTTGGTTCATAACCCGAGGTGGTTCCCTTCTTCATCGAACACCTATATTCTAACAGGTGGCTGTATAACCTCGACAGGGATAATTGCCTCTATGCCGAAGATGATTGAGAAGGGTGTCTCACCTGTAGCCTTTCTAGGAGTGGTTCGGTAACTCTACAGCACACTCTAAAGCTCTCTTGGCCATTTTCCCTTTGCTTCTTTCAACCTCTTTTTCAAACCATCTTTTATCATTCTGTTGGACACTTCAACTTGTCCATTGCACTGAGGGTGGGCAACCAGGGTGAAGTGTGATGGCCAGGGGCCTCATCGTTTATAGTCATAGTGACTGGTGGAGGAACTTCTGGGAGGAAGAACGCCTGGTGGATTGGACGGCCCAAGGGAGAGTGCCTGAAAGCTTAGAGACAAAAGGTTAGGAGGCCCCCGGAGTGTTTTTCTGGGGGGGGAGCCTCCGACGCCCAAGTCAGTGGTGGCTGAGAGAAAGACAGAGAAAATAGCACAAAGGGCTGAGGATTTTTGCCTGGTAATGGGAGCCGTATTTCGCCAGTTAAAAACCCCCCTGTCTGGTACTAACTCCTGGTATTTATAGGAGTGCCTAGCCCGTTCAGATCGCGACACGTGTTCGGTCGGATTTTCCTGACTTTCTGGGCATAGGAGACAGATAGTAAGTTACCTTGAGCCATGTGTTGAGGCGGGCCATGACGTGATTTTGATGGCGTCAGCGTGGCAGAGCGCCTTTTGAGGCGGATTGTGGCGTCTGTGATTGGATGTGTCAGAGGCTTCCTTAAATGCTTCCATAAATCTCCTGCCGTACTCCCGAGGTCCCTGGGTGAGGTCGTCCTTTGGTACGGACAAAGCCTCTTCGGGAAACAAGCCCTCAGTTCGGGGGTTCCCAGCTTCAGGGAGTTCCGCCTTCGGGGATATCGTGTTCGGCTCGCTATGTTAGGTGCCTCTTTTCCGAAGGCGATCTGTTCACAACCCTGGGGGGGCGTAGTAAGTTTCCTGGCGTGCCGGGCTCGGAGCTCTTCGGCTATCTCCCGAGGTGCATGATCACACCTTTTCTCGGGTAGCGCCAGCTTCTTCTGGCCATTCTTGTGGCAGGGAGTTCGGCCAGATAGAGGCGATAGCGTTTGGCTATCACATGCCCCCCTTTGGAAAGCCGAAGTGAAGACTTCGGTTTTGCATCTCTTTCCGAGGTTGTCTATGGGAGTCTCTTTGGAAGCTTAACCTGTTCCGAGGATGTGCCTTTTGCCCGAAGATCATGGGCTCTTCGGCCTTGGCCTGTTCTTTGGTGTCTTCGAGGCGGAGCCTGTGCCGAAGATACACCTCTTGCCCGAAGGTCATGGGCTGTTCGGCCATAGCCTGTCTCTTGGCGTCCTCGAGTGGCCTGCTCTTTGTTTCTGCAGGTCTGTTTGGCCAAGCGTGTCAGTCTGAGCGGCGCGTCCCAGTTTTCCAGGGATGTCAGAAGACGTGTCCCAGTTTTCAAGGGACGTTTGGAGGACGTGTCCCCCATTTTTGCGCAGCGGTTGACACATGGCGCTTTGCCATTGGAGGAGAGTCGCGTCGGTTACAGAGGGCGCGCCTTTTCAGGTGCAGAGAGCAGTTACGGCGACGGTTCGCCTCCAAAGGGTACTTATGACGACGTTTCGGTTACCCACCTCTGGCTTATAAATAGCTCATTTCATCATAAGTTCCTTTTGCTTTTTCTTTTGCTCTTTTCTCTGCTTTGCCTCTGTTCTTGCATTTTTCTTGCTTTCTGTGGCGGAGCTTCCTTAATCAGAGTCTTTTTTCCAGCCAACTTTCACGATGGCGTCCTCAGATTTTGGCAAATCTTTTGGTGGGTTTTTGTTTTCCAGCGCGTTTTGATCCCTGTGTTCTTCTGAGTTTTTCTCTGGAAACTGTTTTCTTCCGTTTTCAAACTCATTTTCATGTCGAAAATGCCCATTCCTGAGAGCTGGCAGCCTCTTTTAGCCCATCCTTGTTGCACCACCCCTGAGAAGTTAGAGAGGTGGAAGCAAAAATTCTTTCTTCCCTCTTACGCCGTTACTAGGCTGCCTCGTTCTAGCCACTATGCATTTTCAAACCATAGTAAGGAGGTTACCGTTTTCCGAGCCCAGCTGAAGGCCGGTCTTCGGTATCCTCCCCCGAAGATGGTGTGCGAGTTCTGCCAATTTCATGGCATTGCTGTGAACCAGCTTCCCCCGAACTCGTTCTGCTATTTTAACGCCTACCTCTGCATGTGTGGCGTCTTCGGGATAGAACCCCATTTCATAATCTTTATGCAGTACTACAAGCTCTCTGTGGTCCCGAAGGGTGGCTTCTATTTCATGCTACCTCGGGGATCCGGGAGCAAGAAATTCATGTTCACCTTCGCCACTAAGGATAGCTGGCGGGGGTGGCAACTGGCGGGGGTGGCAACAGAAGTTCTTCTTCCTGAAGATGGACGAGGCCTGGTCGTACGTTCTGACCAAATGGGCTCAGGGAACACTGGATGCGGACGTTGGTGATCCGAGGATGCTGCTGACCCCAGAGTTGGCTCCCGTGTTCGCGGATTTCGACGCCCGCATTCGGGCTGTTTCTGACTGGGATCTCGAGGTCTCTCCGCGCGCCCTTTACCCTTTTCCTATCAACTGGAAGTTGATGACCGAAGAGGTCCTTCGGGAACTAAAGGTGGTAAAGGAGCACAAGACTGACCTCGGGATGCCAGCTCCTGCCATTGCCGGGAAAGATTCCTGGTTGGTCAAGCTTCTTAAGGAGGAGATTTCTTTCGAAACGCTTGCCGAAAGTGAGTTATCTTCTACTCCTTTGCTGTTTTTTCCTCGGACTTACGCTGATGTTTCTCTCCTTTTTCAGAGATGGGCGACGACACTGCCGCCTATTACAAGTCCCTCTTCTCCGGCCAAGTGGAGAAGGACGATCAAACGAAGAAGGCGGCTTCCCGAAGGCGGAAGTCTATTGGCGCGGGTCCTTCGAGGAAACGGGCAAAGAGAGCTGCTCAGGTTCCTCTAGAAGAAATTCCCGAGGAGACTGCCGAGGAGCCTGGGACAGCCGAAATTCCGGCGCCTGAGGCTGCTGCTTCCGAGGTCCCTTCAACCGACGTCCCTCCTCAAAGTCCTACTGCGTCGCAGGCCCTCCTTGATGTAGTGGTAGAAGTACCTTCTGCCAAGGAGCGGCGCAAGCAGAAGGGCAAGGGCATTTCGACCGAGGAGGCCGAGGACTCCGAGGACGATGTTGTCGAGGTCCCGCCAGGTTTGTTTCCAGACAAAGTGTACTTCCTTTGTTTTTTCTGGAATTGCCTTTGTCTCTGACCTGTTTTTCTTTTTCGCCCTGCAGGGGAGTTACTTACCCCGAACTGGGCGGCCGAACACGCGGAGGCGAGGGCCCGTCGCGACGCCAAAGTCCCGCAAGGGAAGATACCAAAGGAGCCTTTCTGGACATTCACGGAGGACATGAACTTGTACTCCGAGGACTGTCCTGAAATGGTGAAGCAGATTTCGAAGGGGGTGCTCACCGAGGCCTCCTTCAAGGCTATAGCGGCGGCCCATCTAGGGGATAACACCCTTGCCGCAAAGATCACCGAGCATGCTGCTCAGGTATATCCTTCACAACTCTTCCCCTTCAATTTTTTCCTAAGTGTTTGGCTCTTACTGACCTTGCGTTTTATCTCCTTTGCAGCTGCTGGGGTACGCCGGCTTTCTCCGAGTTCGGGTAGCCAGGCAGACGGCATTCCGAGCTTCGGCCTCAGAGGCCCTAGAAAAGGCGAAAGCGACGTGCTCGGAATTGACCGCCAAGAACCAGCAGCTGGCAGATGCTGCGAAGGAGGAAGCTGCCACCCTTCGGGAGGAGTTCCGAAAGGAGAAGGAAGTTTTGATGGCGGACTCCTCCCTGAAGATTGCCGACCTCCGCAATCATGTGGCGGGGCTGCGCGCTGCAAACCAAGACCTTCTCCAAGACAAGGCAAAAAAAGAGAGAATATCATAGTCACACTCTTGTCTGAGAAGAAAACCCTTCAAGCCGAGGTCCAGTCTTTGAAGAAGGAGCCGAAGGGGGAGGAGCGGATAAAGGTGCTGGAAGAGGAGGTCGGGGATCTGAAGGACGAGCTTGACGACCTTGAGCTTAAGAAGAACAAGTCTGATCAAATGAACAAGGTCGCGTTTCAGGACGGCTTCTGCCTCGCTCGGCACCAGGTTCTCCAGAGGTTCCCAGGTCTGGACCTCTCTTTTCTAGAGGGTCTAAACATTCCTGGGGGACCTCGGTGGAAATGGTCCAAGATCGAACATCTGAAGCTTCCTCCTTCAATTCCAGCGCGGAAGGTGGCGGAAAAGGGTGGACAAACGAGTGGCTCTCAGGACGCCGCGAACCCTTAGGCTTCTTTAGGGCCCCTTTTCCTTCCCTTCTTTTTTGTACTCCTTCTTCGGGCACTTCTTTATTGTAAGGCAGCTTTGCTCTTAACGGAGATTTTTTGGCTAAGTGTTTCTTCAAGTTTCTTTATTTCCATTGTCCCGAACACGTTCGCTCAAGAGACTTCGGAAAACCTGCGATCAAAGAAACTTTTTTACCTTCCTTTGTCCTGAGTACGTTTTACTCGAGAGACATTCTGGAAAGTCTGAGAAAATTTGACTAAGTCTTTTTGCAGGCTTTTGCATTTCCAATTTTTCCCGAACATGATTGCTCAAGGGACTTCGGCAAACCTTGTCCCGAGTCAAAAATTTTTGTTTTTCCAGTTGTCCCGAGCATGTTTGCTCAAGGGACTTCGGAAAACCTTCCGCGAGATTTTTCACTTCCCATTTTCCCGAGCACGTTCGCTCAAGGGAGCTCGGGAAATTATCTCAGCGCTGGCTACGGCGAGTACTTCTGCGAGATTTTTCACTTCCCATTTTCCCGAGCACGTTCGCTCAAAGGAGCTCGGGAAATTATCTCAGCGCTGGCTACGGCGAGTACTTCTGCGAGATTTTTGTTTTCCATCTTTCCCGAGCGTGGCGGCTCAAGGGACTTTGGAAAGCCATATCTACGCTTTATCATGGCGAGCATCTTTCACGGAATATTGTTCATTTCTGCACTTAAGAAATTTTCTCAAGATACTACTATATATTTAGAACATTTTTTGTTCAACATACCTCCTCCGCTCAACCTTAAGCGTAGAATTTTTTCAAGGCGCCCGAGTGCCAATTGCTCTTCAATTCTATGCCTTCGACGTCGCCAAGCTTGTACACGCCTTTTCGTTGTTTCGGCGAGGGCCAGATAGGGTCCTTCCAAGTTTGCGCCAAGTACGCCATGGGATGGCCTTCGGGGTGCGAAGTCGGCCTTTCGGAGAACGAGGTCTCCCTTCTTGATTTCTTTTGGCCTGGCCCGTAAGTTTATAGCCACGGCCACTCTTTGTTGGTAAGCTTTTCTTCTCAGCTCGACTATTTCTCTGTGTTCGGCCACCAGATCGAGATTGGTTCTTAGGCCGAGGTCGTTACCACCTTCATCAAATACTTGCACCCGTACCGAAGGTCGAACTATCTCTATTGGGATAATGGCCTCCGTTTCGGAGATGAGTGAGAAAGGAGTTTCCCCTGTGGCTCTTCGGGGCGTCGTTTGGTAGCTCCATAATATACTTTGGAGTTCTCCCAGGCCAATTCCCCTTGGCTTCCCCCAGTCTCTATTTCAGGCCATCTTTTATGGTCCTATTTGATACTTCCACCTGCCCGTTGCTTTGGGGGTGAGCTACTGGGCGAAGTGCATCTTCATTCCGAGGTCGCTGGTGAATTCTTGGAATCCTTTGTCTATGAACTGGGATCCATTATCAGCCACTAGTACCCTCGGTATGCCAAATCTGCATACGATGTTCTTCCATACGAAGTTTTGCACTTCTTTTGCCGAGATAGTTGCTAGTGGTTCTGCCTCTACCCATTTTGAGAAATAGTCCACTGCTACCACGCAGAATTTCACGCCTCCGGGTGCTGTGGGGAGTGAACCAATAAGGTCTATGCTCCAGACTTCAAAGGGCCAAGGATAGTCTGCCGAGGTTACTATTTCCGAGGGTGCCCTCTGGATTTTTGCATGTCTCTGGCAACTACCGCACTTTCGGTCGAACTGCCTTACGTCCTTTCCCAGGGTAGGCCAGGAGTAGCCTTTGGCGGAGTATCACTGCTGCAAGGGCATCAGTTCCAATGTGTGAACCATACATGCCTTCGTGAACTTCCTCAAGGACCATTTCAGTATCCTCTTCATCCACACATTTTTGCAGCGGATTCGCATATCCCTGTCGGTATAACTCTTCGCCAATCAGGAAGAATCTTCCGGAGCGTCTTCGCAGTCCTGCAGCATCGCCGGGGTCTTCGGGGAGCAAATTCTCTGCGAGGTATCTTTTGATTTGGTCTTTCCACCCTGCTCCCGAGGTCGTCATGCTTAGCACTGATGCTCGGATGGTCTAGCACCTCGGTATATATTTTTTTGACTTCGCCAAGCAATCTGCCTCAGTGTTATTCCGCCGAGGTACATTTTCGATTCGTACGGCGTCAAACTCCCGAATGAGCTTTGTTACCAACTCATGGTATTTCGCCAAGGTCGGGTCTTTCGCGCCATAGTACCCTGCCATTTGCCGGACCACCAGCTGGGAATCACTATGGGCTTTCAAGTTTCTCACGCCAATTTTTCTGGCCAGGCGTAATCCTGCTATCAGGGCCTCATACTCGGCCATGTTGTTGGTGGCGTTGAAACTGAACTTGATGGCCTTCATTACTTCTAGGCCTTCGTTACTTCTAGGCCTTCGGGGCCTCTGATAATTACTCCAGCTCCCTGGTGTTCGGATCCTGAGGCTCCATCTACGTGCAAGGTCCATTCTGGCTCACCCTCTTTTGGATCTGAATGGCTCTCCTCAGTGATGGGTATTTCGGCGATATAATCTGCCAGTGCTTGAGCTTTTACGGCCCTCCGAGGCTCATACGTGATTTCGCGTTCGCCCAGCTCTATGCACCACTTGGAGAGCCTTCCCGAATGATCAACCCTCTTCATGACATCCCGTAGCGGCAAACTACTACGGACGGTGATGGGGCGAGCCTGAAAGTATGGTCGCAGCCTTCTCCCTGCAAGCACCAAGGCATATGTAGCTTTTTGAAGCAAAGGGTACCTGACTTCGGCGCCATGCAGGGACTTGCTGACATAGTAGACCGGCCATTGCTTTGGCCCTTCTTCTTTCACGAGGACCGAGCTCACAGCTTTTTCTGTAACGGCGAGGTAGAGTATGAGGGGCTCTCCCTCCCGAGGTTGTTGTAGAGTACCAAGGCATGGTATGCTGGCCACAGACTTTGAGTTCTTCCCAGGCCTTTTGGCAATCTTTATCCCAAGGATGATCATTTCTTTCGAGATCGCCTTCCATCTTTCTTGCCTTTGTGAGGACTTTGAAGAAGGGTCGACACCTATCTCCGTACCTGGAAATAAACCTGCTCAGAGAGGTTATTCTTCCGGTGAGTGTCTGCGCGTCTTTGACTGTGGCAGGAGTTCGGAAATCTCAAGCAGAGCCTCAATCTTCTCGGGGTTAGCATCGATGCCTCTTTCGGATACCATGCACCCAAGGAATTTTCCCGAGGTCACCCCGAAGATGCACTTCTCAGGATTAAGGCGGATCCCGAAGGCTCTGAGCTTTTGGAAGGTTTCCTCTAAGTCTGCAACGTGGTAGCCGGGCAGCTTGCTCTTGATTCTCCCCATTTGGTCTTTGAAGACCTTGTTCATCAACCTCTGGTAGGTGGCTCCTGCATTTTTGAGCCCGAAGGGCATCCTGATATAGTAATATGTTCCTCCCTCGGTGATGAAGGCAGTCTTCTCTTCATCTTCGGGGTTCATCCTTATCTGATGGTAGCCACTGAGGGCGTCTAGGAAACTTAGGAGCCCATACTCAGCAGTTGAATCTACCAGTTGATCTATTGGCGGCAGAGGGTATGAGTCTTTTGGGCAAGCATCGTTCAAGTTTCTGAAGTCGATGCACATCCGGAGTTTGCTGCTACCTTCTTTTGTGGCAATGACCATGTTGCTCAACCATTCGGGGTACTTGACCTCCCTGATAACTTCAGCATCTAGGAGATGCTGGACTTCGGTTTCGACAAAGTTGCTTTTGTGGGATGAGATGCTTCGTTTCTTTTGCCAGACAGGCCTTGCTTCCGGGCTTACTTTGAGGCTGTGCTGTATTATGCCAGGGCTTACCCCCGGCATGTCTTTTGGCAAGCAGGCAAACAGATCTTTATTTTCTAGCAAAAAGGATACAAGATTTTCCTTGTCACCTTCGGCCAAGCTCTTCCCTATTCGGGTAGATTGACCTGGGACAAGCTCTACTGCTTCCGTTTCTGCTTTGGCGAGATCTTCTTCTTTGCCTTTTTCTAGCACCTTTGCCTCCATCGTTTGCGCGAGGTTGCTCGCCGGAGTTTTTCGTGCTTTTACAAACACCTTTCTTACCTCGGCTTGGTCTAGGAAGACCTCTGCGTCTCCATCCTTGGTCGCGAATGTGACAGTCAAGTACTTCACATCAGGGCGAATATGCAGGTTCCCCATTGTCTGTCTTCCAAGGATGACGTTGTACGAGGATGGGACGTCCATGACGATGAATCTCGCCATTGTGGATGCGTACAATTCAGCTGCTCCGCTTACCGAAGTCCCTTTCATCGTCAACGGGAGATCGATCTATCCGAGGTCGAGGAGTTCGGATGAATCAACCCCAAAAGTGGGCGAGGTGACAGGCTTTAGTTCGCTGCTGGAGATGCCCAAGCTCGGCAGCAGGTGCGAGAATAGGACGTCAGCTTTTAAGCCATCATCAAGCAACACTCTTTTGACGCCTCAGTTCCCTATCCTTGCCGTGATCAGCAGCGGATCGTCGTGGGGGAAGACGACGGTGGAGCTATCTTTGCGAGCCAGTTTCTTTGATGGACTTTTGATACTCCATGACTGCAATTTCTCTGGCTTTCCGCTTTCTTTCCGAGGATGGGAGCCCCGTGGTGATGGTTTGGATCACCCCTGCTGGAGGTGGGGGGCGCCTTTTTGGACTTCGGTTTCTCCGCCTGTCGGAGTCATAGTCCTCATCTTCAGCCCTTTCTTCCTCCATTTTTCTGCCTTTCGGGGGTTGCATCCTCAGGTATTTCCGAAGTTGGCCCTGTTTTATCAGCGACTCTATGTACTTCTTCAGCTGGAAGCAATCTTCGGTGTCATGGCCGTGGTCGCGATGAAACTGGCAGAACTTCTTGGCATTCTTTTTGTTATCGGCGGCCATGGCCCTTGGCCGCCGAATTTGCTTCCCCTGCCTTTCCAGCGCCATGAGAATGTTGGTCCGTGTAGTGCTCAATGGTGTGAAACTTTGGGGTTTCCTTCCCCGCATCCTCCGAGGTCGTCCTGCCTGTTCGGTAGGATGCCGAGCTTGTTGACTGGACCCTTCTGCGTGGTGATGACCAGACTTCGGCCCAGCCATCCTCAGTTCCTCGGCTGTCATATGTTGCTCCGCCCTATGGTAAAATTCTCCGAGGGTCTCCGGGGGGTCCTTTGAGAACTCATAGAACAGCTGTGAGTCTTGCCGAAGGCTCCGTGTCATGGCAAGAATGCGGATTTCGGGCCAGAAGTCTGGGACGCTCAGAGCTTCTCTGTTGAATCTTTCGACATAGTCTCGAATGGTTTCTCTGTTCCTCTGCTCTATGTCGAACATCTGTACAGGCATCTTCGCAGTAGGTCTGCTCCCAATGAACTGCTGGGTGAAGGCTGTGGACAACTCCCGGAACTCAGTGATGGTCTCTGGGGGCAAGGAATTGTACCACGCCGTGGCTGGCCCTGTGAGGGTGACTTCGAAGCACTTGCACATGGTAGCGTCATCAGCACCGTGTATTATCATGCTCCGTCTGTACTTCGTCAGGTGGGCCTGCGGATCAGTACGGCCATCATAAATTTCCAACCGAGGTACTCTGAACTCGCCTGGCATGGCTGCCTCAACGACGGCCTGAGTGAAAGGGGAGTCACCTTCGCAGGATGTTCCCGAGGGTCTGGCCCAAACGGATTTTCTGGCCACTTGTTTTTCCACTCTGTCCAGCCGTGCTAGTATCTTCTCCATGAGCACTGTGGCGCTAGGGCCTTCTTCAGGGAATGAAGATCGTCGGCGCCTCTTCGGGGGGCGAGTTCGGCGCTGAGGGGACAAGGACCTCGCCTCAGGCGACGAACTGCTTCGCTGTGAGACTCTCAGTCGCTTGGACCTGGTTTGTCCCACAGAACGTTTCCCGAGGGCTATAATTTCTGTGGATGATTCTTCGCGAGGGTCTCCACTCCCCAAACTGCGATGTGTAGACTTGGGACTCCTCTCCCGAGGGCGTGTCACTGAGGGGGGTCTCTGGGCCTGTGCTTGCTGTGGCCACCTTCGGCCGATCTGCTGTGTCATTTCAGACACGACCGAACGCTGAAAGTCCCTCAAGAAACTCATGGTGACTACCAGAGGGCGGTCTTCCTCGGGCGCAGAAGTCCCTGGGAGTGTTTGCTCAGCAACCGGTTGTATCTCAGGCGCGGACGGGGACCTCGGGAGTCCCTTGTCCTTAGAACGCCGAGTCTCAACGACGGCGATCTCAGAGCGGGTTCCCACAGACGGCGCCAAATGATGGCCAGGGGCCTCATCGTTTATAGTCATAGCGACTGGTGGAGGGACTTCTGGGAGGAAGAACGCCTGGTGGACTGGACAGCCCAAAGGAGAGTGCCTGAAAGCTCAGAAACAAAACGGTTAGGAGGCCCCCGGAGTGTTTTTCCGGGGGGGGGAGCCTCCGACGCCCAAGTCAGTGGTGGCTGAGAGAAAGGCGGAGAAAATAGCACAAAGGGCTGAGGAGTTTTTCCTGGTAATGGGAGCCGTATTTCGCCAGCCAACCAACCCACCAACTTCGTGTCAAGTATTAATTCCTGGTATTTATAAGAGTGCCTAGCCCGTTCAGATCACGACACGTGTTCGGTCGGACGTTCCTGACTTTCTGGGCATAGGAGACAGATAGTAGGTTACCTTGAGCCATGTGCTGAGACGGGCCATGATGTGATTTTGATGGCGTCAGCGTGGCAGAGCGCCTTTTGAGGCGGATTGTGGCGTCTGTGATTGGATGTGTCAGAGGCTTCCTTAAATGCTTCCATAAATCTCCTGCCGTACTCCCGAGGTCCCTGGGTGAGGTCGTCCTTTGGTACGGACAGAGCCTCTTCGGGAAACAAGCCCTGAGTTCGGGGGTTCCCAGCTTCAGGGAGTTCTGCCTTCGGGGATATCGTGTTCGGCTCGCTATGTTTGGTGCCACTTTTCCGAAGGCGATCTGTTCACGACCCTGGGGGGGGCGAGTAGTGTCCTGGCGTGGCGGGCTTGGAGCTCTTCGGCTATCTCCCGAGGTGCCTGATCACACCTTTTCTCGGGTAGCGCCAGCTTCTTCTGGCCATTACTGTGGTAGGGAGTTCGGCCAGATAGAGGCGATAGCGTTTGGCTATCAAAGTGCAATTTTATCCTGAGGTCAACAACGAATTCCTGGAAACCTTTATCGGTAAACTGTGAACCATTATCAGCTACTACCACCCTCGGCACGCCAAATCTGCATATGATGTTCTTCCAGACAAATCTTTGTATGTCCTTCACCGATATTGCTGCTAAAGGCTCTGCCTCGATCCACTTGGTGAAATAGTCTACTGCGACTACGCAGAACTTCACTCCTCCTGGAGCTGTTGGGAGAGGCCCAATGAGGTCAATACCCCAAACAGTGAAGGGGCAAGGATAGTTTGCCGAAGTTATGACTTCCGAGGGTAGTCTTTAGATGGGAGCGTGTCTCTGGCAGTTGTCGCATCTCTGGACAAACTGCCTCGCGTCCTTCCTCAAGGTAGGCCAGAAATATCCTTGGCGAAGTAGTACCCCGGCAAGGGCGTCAGTTCCAATGTGAGAACCGCAAACCCCCTCATGGACTTCTTTGAGAACCATCTCAGCCTCCTCTTCGCTGACACACCTCTGCAACGGGTTTGCGTATCCTTGTCGGTACAACTCTTCTCCGATCATGAAGTATCTTCCTGAGCGCTTTCGCACCCTAGCAGCTTCAAGAGGGTCTTCGGGAAGTTCCGAAGTTGTGAGGTACTTCTTGATAGGATCTTTCCACCCTTTGCCCGAGGTTGCTATACACATTACCGTTATGCTTGGTTGATACAGCACTTTGGTGGATTCCTTTGATTTGGCTAGAGTATCTGCCACCATATTATCTCATCGCAGTACATTTTCTATATGTACCGTGTCAAACTCCTGGCTGAGCTTTTTCACAAGGTCATGGTATTTTGCCAAATTTAGGTCCTTCGCACCGCAATCCCCTGTCATCTGGCGAACCACTAATTTGAGAATCACTGTAGGGCTTCAAATTCCTCACACCCACTCTTTTTGCCAGCCGCAAGCCTGTTATAAGAGTTTCATATTCGGTGACATTGTTGGTGACATTGAATCCGAATTTGATGGCCTTCATGGCTTCCATACCTTCGAGACCACGAAGGATTACTTCAGCTCCTTGATGTTTGGAACCAGAGGCTCCATCAACAAAGAGTGTCCACTCAGGTTCATCATTTTCGAGGTCCTCCGAGGTATCTTCGGTTTTTGGTACTTCGGTGATGAAGTCTGCCAATGCTTAGGCCTTTATTGCCCATTTTCGGCTCATAGGTGATGTCGTATTCACCGAGCTCAATGCAGCACTTTGATAATCTTCCCGAGTGGTTTACCTTTCTTATGACATCCCAAAGAAGTAGGTTACTTCGGACTATGATAGGGTGTCCTTGGAAGTAAGGCCGTGGCCTCCTGCTTGCCAACATTAGAGTGTAGTTGGCCTTTTGCAGGAGAAGGTACCTAACTTTGGAACCATGCAAGGACTTATTTACATAGTATACTCGCCACTGTTTTCCTCCCTCCTTCCTTACCAGGACCAAACTTATGGCCTTTTCAGTAACGGTGAGGTAGAGGATGAGAGGTTCTCCTCCCAGCAGCTCCAAAAGTGTCGGCAAGCAGGCTAGGTAGCTCTTGAGTTCGTTCCAGGCCTTTTGGTAGTCTTCGTTCCAAGGATGTTCCTTGGAGCCGAGGTTGCCTTCATTCTTTGCTGCTTTGGTGAACACTTTGAAGAATGGTCGACACCGGTCCCTGTACTTGAAGATGAACCTGCTAAGGGCTGTGATTCTCCTAGTAAGTCTTTGCACATCCTTGGTCGTCGTAGGAGTTCAGAATGCTAGCATGGCCTTAACCTTTTCTGGGTTGGCATCGATACCTCTCTCGAATACCATAAACTTGAGGAATTTGTTAGCCGTTACCTCGAACACACATTTCTCGAGGTTAAGACGAATCCCGAATTTTTGACATTGGTTGAATGTTTCTCCCAAGTCTTCAATATGACTGCCAGACTATTTGCTCTTGACTATCATGTCGTCTACATATACTTCTACATTTCTCCCAATTTGGGAGCTGAATACCTTGTTCATCAACCTTTGGTAAGTTGCTCTCGCATTTTTAAGGCTGAAGGGCATTTTCACGTAGCAGTAGGTATCAACTTCGGTTATGAAGGCAATTTTTTCCTCATCTTCGGGATTTATCTGAATTTGGTGATACCCGCTGAAGGCATCGAGGAAGCTAAGCAGACCATATTCGACGGTGGAGTCTACAGTTGGTCTACTGGTGGCAGAGGGTAGGAGTCCTTCGGGCAGGCATCGTTTATGTTTTGGAAGTCAATACACATCCAGAGCTTATTACTCCCTTCCTTGGTGGCAACAACGACATTGCTGAGCCACTCGAGGTACTCGACCTCCTTTATTATGCGCGCCTCCGTTAATTGTTGGACTTCGGTTTTAACAAAGTTGTTCTTATGCACCGAGAGGCTATGTTTTTTCTGCCGAACAGGCTTCACCTCCGGACACACTTTAAGACAATGTTGGATTATACCCAGATCCACCCCAAGCATATCACTCGGAGAGTAAGCAAACAGATTGTTGTTCATTAGTAGAAGGGATACAAGCTTTTCCTTGTCACCTTCGACCAATTTTTTCCTAACTCGGGTACTTCGGCTCGAGACAAGCTCTACATCCTCAGTTTCTATCCCATCAGAGTCATTTTTTTCTCCTCTGATTGCCTCTTCTCCAGCCATGGTCTTTTCTTCTGAAGTCTACCCGTGAACTTTCGCTGGGCTCTGTCCTTCACGAAAACTTTCCTTACTTCGCCCTGATAAATGAATATTTCCGCATCTCCCTCCTTTGTGTCGAAGGTGACCGTTAGGTACTTCACGTCTGGACGAATGTGAAGATTTCCTTGTGTTTGCCTTCCGAGGATGGCATTGTATGAAGAAGGAACATCTACGAAAATGAACCTTGTCATTGTGGAGCCAAAGAGCTCTTTCTTGTCCTGAACCGAAGTTCCCCTTAGCATCAAGGGCAGATCGATCCACCCGAGCACAGGGAGTTCGGACGGACCTACTCCGAAGGTAGGGGAGGTAACAGGTTTGAGATCCCCTTTTGAGATGCCCAAGTTTGGAAACAAGTGGAAGAATAGAATGTTGGCGTTGGAGCCATCATCGATTAGCACTCTTTTGACTTCCCAGCTCCCTATCCTTGCTATGATCAGGAGAGGGTCGTCGTGAGGGAACTTTACGATGGACCTATCTTTCTGAACGAGCTTGTTCGTTGGGTTTCCAAACTCCATCAGTGATATTTCCCGGACTTTCCTTTTCCTCTCGACCAAGGGTATCCCAGTGGTGATTGTTTGGATTACTCCGGCCGGAAGTGTTGGATGCTTTCTGGGACTTCGGTTCCAACGTCGATCAAAATCGTAGTCCTCATCTTCTTCTTTCCTCTCCTCCTCCCTCATTTCTTTCAGGGACGGCATCCACAGGTAGCGCTTGAGCTGCCCTTGCTTGATTAAATATTCAATGTACTTTCTCAACTAGAAGCAATCCTCGGTATCGTGCCTATGGTCCCGGTGAAACTGATAGAAGTTCTTCATGTTTTTTTTGTTTTCCGAGGTCATAGCCTTCAGACGCTGGATAGCGGTTCCTTGTCTTTCCATAGCAATGAGTATGTTCGTCCTTGTAGTGTTCAAGGGAGTGAAAGATATTGGTTTCTTCCCCCTTGGTTTCCGAGGTCTGCCCCCGCCCTCGGTTGGGTACCGAGGTTGGTGACTATGACCCTTGGAGTGATTGTGATCAAACTTCAGCCTTCCCATCCTCAATTCTTCGACCGTCATGTGCTGTTCTGCCCTTCGGTAGAATTCTTTGAGGGCGTCAGGGGGATGCTTGGAGAACTCATAGAAGAGTTGTGAATCTCTCCGAAGTCCCCTGATCATGGCGAGGATGTGGATTTTAAGGCAAAAATCGGGGACACTCAAGGCTTCTCGGTTGAACCTTTCGACATAGTCCCGAATGGTCTCCCCATTCTTTTGGGCTATGTCAAACATTTGGACAGGCATTTTCGCCATCGGTCTACTTCTGATGAACTGCTGGGTAAATGTGGCAGATACTCCTAGAAACCCATTATGGTTCTGGGAGCCAAGAAGTTATACCACACAGTTGCCGGCCCTAAGAAGGTGACTTCAAAGCACTTGTAAATGGTGGCGTCATCAGTGCCATGCAACACCATGCTACGCCTATACTTCATTAGGTGAGCTTGGGCATCGCTGCGCCCATCATACGTTTCCAAGTATGGTACTTGGAAGTCACTTGGCATATGTGCCTTTACTACTGCACAAATGAAGGGTGACTCTTCTCTAGTAAAGGTCTCCGACAACCTTGACCAAACAGGCTTCTGGGAGATCTGCCTTTCTACCTTTTCCAACCTCTTTAGGATCTTCTCCATAAGGGTGGTAGTGCTGTCTTCTACTCGTTGCCTGGTGGTTGCTGGCAACGGAGAGCATCGTCTCCTTTTCAGAGAGTAACTCTGGCAGCGGGGGGATTAGGACTTCCTATCCGGGGATGGACTTCGCCAGCGGGAAGTTTTGGGCCCCTTTGAAGCCGTTTCTCCAGCACGATGTCCTCTAGGGGGTACGTTCTCCGTTGAGAACTCGTCGTGGAAATCCCCATTTCCTGAACTTCGATGTGGTGACTTTGGACTTTTCTCCCAGCGGGTAGCTGCGGAAGAAGCCCTTACCCTCGGGGGTGGCTGAGGCGACCTTCAGTCAAGTTGTTGGGTCATCTCAGCCACAACAGAGCGCTGAAAGTCTCGTAGAAAGCTCATCATGACCATTAAAGGATGCTCGTCCTTAGGCAAAGAAGCCTCTACTGCAGGTTGTTCAGTCGCCGTTTGAGCTTCTAGCGCGGACAGGGACTTCGAAAGTCCCTTGTCCTTAGAACGTCTGGTCTCAACGACAGTGACCTGAGAATGAGTTCCCACAGACGGTGCCAAATGATGTCCAGCGGCATCCTCGTTGTATGACATGTTGGCCTGAAGGAAAGACTTCTGGTATGAAGGTGCCTGAAACACTCAGAAGAACAAGGGTTAGGAGCTCCCAGGAATGTGCTTCTGGGGGAAGAGCCTCTGATGCCCAAGTCAGTATTTGTGAGAATAGTAGTAGTAAGGAACAGAGGCTGAGGAAAATAGTGAGGGTTCTGTGTCCTGTGCTTAACAAGGTCTTTCCTAAGTATTTATAAGAGGGTGGAGGGAGGAGGTCGTTTGACACAGCCTGTCCAGATCGTGACACGTGTTCGGTCAGATTCGATCCGTACCTTCAGAGACAAATATCTCCAGCTGACCGTAGGCCGTTTCGGCCAGAAGGTAGGTGCGTGTGTGAGGTCTATTTGTCAGAGGCTCCTTAACCATTTTCATCGTATCTTGATGAGACCCCATCGGAACATGAGACCCATTTGGGTAAAGATTTTCCCCGAAGGCTATTGGGGAATGCCCTTCGGCAGAGTGGTCACCTTCGGGAGACATTTTCCTTCATCAAGGATGGTGGATCAACTTTTTGAGGTATGTTCCTAGATCTAAGGGTGGTGAAAAACACCTTTCCCGAAGTTTGTTATGTTCCCTCGCCAAGGGTGGTGTATGGGTGTTCCCCGAGGTCGAGGCTAGGCTCTTACCGAGGGTGGTTTCTAGCTATCTAATCAAGAGATCTCAGGGGCTATCACCCTTTGGTTATCAAGTAGTGTTCCCTCCAAGGACAGTGAGGGCACGCTTTCTCCGAAGTTGGTTGGACATACTTATCGAGGGTAGTGCTCAACAGGCTAGTTGGGAGTTCTTTAAGGGTAATAGCCCTTCGGCTATCACTTAGGACTATTACTTAACCAACAAGTTACCCAAGTAGACTAGTATCATAAAGATTCTCGAGTGAAATATCTACAACAAAAGAAACTACCATGATAACCCTTAGTGGTTACCCAGCCCAACAACTTTAGAATGTCCATAACGTAACTAGGGAGTGAGAATTCAGTAATTCTCAGTAAGGGTCTTCATTGTACCTGCAAGAAAATTACTAAGGACTCTATATATGAGAACATATATAACCTGCTATGAGCTCATATAGCCTGAGGGTCTAATATATGCATATACCTAGATCCCTTGAGACATCTCCTCATCCTGGACCTTGAACTACAAGGCATAGCCTTGTCTTCTAGCAAGCTTAGCTTGCCAACCTAACTAGTGATAAATCACCAGTTGAACCTCTCCCGTTTATGCTATACAGGGGCATTATGGTGGGACTATTATAGACTAGGCCATAAAGACCTTGTAGACTAGGTGCACTAAGGTTTCACCTTACAACTTCATGGCTAAATGCACAGCTAGGCTACCAAGGGTTCTAAACCTTTCTCCCAAGCTAGTGATACCTAGTTGTGATCCATTGTAAACTAGTTTTCTTGCTTATGGTAAAAGTAACCATAAAACTTTACAAAACTCAAGAAAACTTCTAAGTCCCGAAGGACTTTTGAAAGTCTTGGAGTACCCGTGGAATGCTAAGACCCCAAGGTACCCTAAGAACCCCCTTAGGTCTCCCCTTAACCTTCCTAGCAAAACCTAAAAAATTCAACCAACAGGCCTGTGGTGATGCGACGCCACAATTGTCAACAAACTGCCTATTTTTTGGTATTGGCGATGCATTGTGGGGAAATGGTATGGATTGGTGATGCGTCACCAATCTGCGAACCCAGAAAAATTTCCCAATTTTGCTCCTATGAACTTTGGACACTTACCAAACATATCAAACATGCATGGATAGCCTCCAAACTTCGCATGCATGTAAAATATGTTGGATAGATCACAATCAATTATCACAAGCTAATCTATGATGCATTATAACATCATTCCAATCATCACAAACCTCATAGTCCACCATAATTTAACCTTGCCCACTAACTAATGCTATTGCTGGAACTACTCTAATTCATCAAGAAAACTCATTCCAATAGCATTAATTGAACTCAAAAGCATAACTCCCTTACCTCAACTCCAAGTAACAAGCAAGAATTATGGAACTCTTTTGCACCAACCAAGTTCCACAAGCTCCAACCTAAGTTCCAAGCGAATATGGGCGCCAAACATCAAGTTACTAACTTCTAACCAAAACCCAAGCTCCCAATCAACTTACAAACATGAAATCAATCAAGAACACATTGATTAGCTCATATCAAAAATAGGGGATGAAAAGAAATGTACTTCCAAGCTGCAAAACCATGATTTTATGCTTTCAATGGCCTATATACTTATGGTAGCTCCACTTTTCACTAAAAACTCTTGATTTTGGGCTCAATTGGATGAAGAAATGATGGTGTGAAGGATGAACTTGGGTTATGGCAGCCATCTCCCACTTTACCATCTTATAAACCAAGTTTAAAAGCCAAGCCACCCAAGTATTAGGCATGGAACACTTAAACCTCCTTCTTTTGGTAACCTTTGTCATTCTTGATCAATTGTTGTTTTTTTCAACTAAATTTGAGCTAAAGTTAAAAGTTAAGGTTATAAAAACTTATTTTAACCACTTGGACCTTAGCTCGACTCATTGAGATGAAAAATTACCATTTTACCCTCGAACCTCATTTAGCGCCTTAACCTTCTTAGAACTTAGTGAACTTTGCTAAACTTTCATATTCTTGCTATGTAAACTTGAATTAAGGTTCGAAACTTAATTTAGAGCAATTTAGCTTCCTCAAGCATGCTCTTACTAGGAGAGCCAAAATAGGTACAATTCTTCCCCGATCAGGAAGTATCTACCTAAGCGCTTTTGTACCTTCGTGGCTTCCAAAGGGTCTTCAGGTAATTCTGAAGTCAAGAGATATTTTTTGATCCCTCCATCCTTTGCCCAAGGTTGCAATGGACATTATTGCTATGCTCGGGTGGTCGAGTACTTTGGTGGACTGCTTTGATTTGGCTAAGGTGTTTGCTTCCACATTATCTCGTTGTACCCTATCAAACTCTTGGATAAGCATTTTTACAAGATTATGGTACTTTGCCAAGTTTAGGTCTTTTGCCCACTAGTCCCCTGTCATCTACCGGACCACCAGCTCGGAATCATTGTGGGCCTTTAGGTTTCTTACACCAACCCTCTTTTCCAATTGAAGGCCTACTATGAGGGCTTCATATTCAGCCATGTTATTGGTGACATTGAAACCGAATCTAATGGCCTTTGAAGCTTCCATACCTTCAGGTCCATGGAGAATTACTTCAGCTCCCTAGTGTTCAGATCCTAAGGTGCCATCAACGAATAATGCCCACTCAAGTTCATCATTTTCGAGGTCTCCTAGAGCACCTTCAGTTCTAGGTACCTCAACAATGAAACATGCTAATACTTGCACTTTTATTGCCCTATTTGGTTCGTAAGTGATATCATACTCACTAAGCTTGATGCACCACTTTGATAGTCATCCTAAGTGGTCTACCTTCCTCGTGACATCCCGCAGAGGTAGGCTATTTCACACTATGATGGGATGTCCTTGGAAGTAAGGCCGAAGTCTCCTTCTTACTAGTACTAGGGCATAGATGCCTTTTTTGTAGCAAAGGATATCTAACTTTGCCACCATGTAGGGATTTGCTTACATAGTACACTAGCCACTACTTGCCCCCTTCTTCCCTTACAAGAACCGAACTTACAGCTTTCTTAGTTACTGCAAGGTAGAGGATGAGTGGTTCTTCTTCCCTCAGTTACCGAAGTGTCAGCAAATGGGTCAAGTAACTTTTGAGCTCTTCCCATGCCTTCTAGCATTCTTCATTCCAAGGGTGCTCTTCGGTTCCTCAGTTGCCTTCATTTTTTATTACTTTTGAAAGTACTTTGAAGAACGGTCGGCACCAAATTCCAAATCTGGATATCAATCTGCTAAGGGAAGTTATTCTCCCAATGAGCCTTTGTATACCCTTTGTCATCGTTGGAGTTTAGAACGCTAGCAGGGCATCAACTTTTTTGGGGTTTGCGTTTATACCTCTTTCGGATAACATGAAGCTGAGGAACTTCCCCGCTGTTACCCCAAATATGCATTTCTCAGGTTGACACAAATTTTGAAGTTCCTAAGATGCTGAAAGGTCTCTTGTAAGCCGGTGACATGATTGCTAAGTACTTTAGTTTTAACAAGCATGTCATCGACATATGCTTCGACATTTCTCCCTATCTGGGAGTCAAACACCTTATTCATCAGCCTTTGATATGTTGCTCTGGCATTTTTTAGGCCGAAGGGCATTCTAACCTAACAGTATGTCCCAAATTAGGTAACAAATGCTGTTTTTTCCTCATCCTCTGGACTCATCTGGATTTGGTGAGAGCCGCTGAAGGCATCTAGGAAGCTTAACAGCCCATACTCAATTGTAAAGTCGACTAGGTAATCTATTGAAGGAAGGGGATATGAGTCCTTATGATAGGCATCCTTGATATTTCGGAAGTCAATGCACATTTCGAGCTTATTGCTTCCTTCCTTGGTGGCGACAACAATGTTGCTAAGTCACTCAGGATATTTAACTTCCTTATCACTCCAACTTTTAGGAGTCTTTGAACTTCTTCTTTGATGAAGTGGTTCTTTTGAGTAGAAAGGTTGCGCTCTTTCTACAGAATGGGCTTTAAGTCAGGTTGCATATTAAGATGGTGCTGGGCTATGCCCGGATTCACTTCGGGCATATCCTTCGGCGAGTAGGCAAAAAGATCTTTGTTTATTATTAGAAAGGATACAAGTTTTTCCTTTTCCCCTTCGGCCAATTGTTTCCCTACTCGGGTACTTCGGCCAGGGACTAGTTCTATATCCTCAATTGTTATTTTCTTGCCATCTTTGTCTCTTCCAACGGCTTCTTTGGCAGCAATACCCATTTCCTCGATAATCTATGCATGGACTTTGGGGGGACTCCTTTGCTTTGACAAACACCTTCTTGACCTCAGCTTGGTCAATGAATATCTTTGCATCTCCGTCTTTGGCTTCGAAAGTGACTGTTAGGTATTTGACATCTATGTGGAGATGGAGATGGCCCTGTGTTTGCCTACTAATGATGGAATTGTATGATAATGATACATCTATGACTATAAATCTTGTCATAGTGGAACGAAGAGCTCTTCTCCCATTTCGGCTGAAGTGCCTTTCAGCGAAAGCGAGAGATCAACCCATCCAAGTACATGGGAGATGTCATTGGCTTGAGTTCATTCTCTATTATGCCTAGGTTTGGCAACTCATGGGCAAAAAGGATGTCAGCATTTGAGCCATCATCTAGGAGCACCCTATTGATGTCCTAGCTTCCTATCCTTACCATAATCAGGAGAAGGTCATCATGGGGGAACTTCACCGTACACCCATCCTTCTGAACAAGCTTGTTCGTTGGGTTGTTGAATTCCATCATTACAATTTCCCATGCTTTCCTATTCCTCTCAACCGAGGGTATTCTAGTTGTGATTGTCTGGATTATACCTGCAAAAGGTGGTAGGTGCTTCCTAGGACTTCAGTTCCGACGTCGATCAGAATCATAGTCCTCATCCTCTCCATTCCTCTCTTCTTCCTTTCTTTCTCAGGCTTTGGGCAATGTCATCTATAGCTAGTGATGAAGTTTCCCTTGCCTGATCAAAGATCCGATATACTTAGTTGAAAGCAGTCCTTGGTATTGTGCCCATGGCCCCGATAAAATTGGCAGAATTTATTCATGTTCTTCTTGTTGTCCGAGGTCATGGCCTTCGGATGCTAGATTGCAACTCCTTGCCTTCCCAGGGCCATGCCGAGGGTATTCCAGTTGTGATTGTCTGGATTATACCTGCAAAAGGTGGTAGGTGCTTCCTAGGACTTCGGTTCCGACGTTGATCAGAATCATAGTCCTTATCCTCTCCATTCCTCTCTTCTTCCTTTCTTTCTCAGGCTTTGGGCAATGTCATCTACAAGTAGTGATGAAGTTTCCCTTGCTTGATCAAAGATCTTATATACTTAGTTGAAAACAGTCCTTGGTATTGTGCCCATGGCCCCGATAAAATTGGCAGAATTTCTTCATGTTCTTCTTGTTGTCCGAGGTCATGGCCTTCGGATGCTAGATTGCAACTCCTTGCCTTTCCAGGGCCATCAAGATGTTGTTATTATAGTATTTAGGGGGTGAATGATACTGGCCTCTTCCACCCTTGATTTCTGAGGTCTACCCCCTCCCTCTGCGGAATACCGAGGTTGGTGACCCTGACCCTTGGAGTGATTATGGTCAAACTTTGGGCTACCCATCCTTAGCTCCTTGGTTATCTTGTGTTGCTCAGCCCATCAGTAAAATTCCCCGAGGGTGTCAGGAGGATCCTTGGAGAATTCATAGAAGAGCTGTGAGTCCCACCTTAGCCCCCTCATCATAGCGAGGATTTGGATTTCAAGCTAGAAGTCTAGCACACTGAGAGCTTCTCGATTAAACCTGTCGATGTAGTCCCGAATGGTCTCCCCATTCTTTTAAGCCATGTCAAACATTTGGACAGGCATATTCGCTGTTGGTCTACTCCCAATGAACTATTGGGTGAAGGTGGTGGACAACTCCTGGAAACCTATTATGGTTCTCGATGCCATGGAGTTGTACCACACAGTTGCTGACGCTGATAGGGTAACTTTGAAACATTTGCAGATGGTGGCATCGTCAGTGGGATGCAATACCATACTCCATCTATACTTTGTCAGATGGGCCTGGGGGTCGTTGCGCCCATCATATGTCTCTAGACATGGTATTTGGAAATCGTTGGGTGTTGGTGCCTTTATAATAGTACGGATGAAGGAGGACTCCTTTCTAGTGAAGCCCTCCAATATCCTTGACCAGACAGGAGAGACCTGTTTTTCTACCACTTCTAACCTCTCCAGGATTTTCTCCATGAGGACAGTAGTACCCTTATTTCTTTGCTGCCTAAGAACCGCTAACAGGGGAGAATAGCGTCATCTTCTTGGTGAGTAACTTCACTCACGTGGTGACGAGGACTTCTCATCTGAGGATAAACTTCACCAGTGGGAAGATTTGGGCTCTTTCAACCTTGTTCCCACAGCACGTCGTCCCCGGGACAGTATGTTCTCCGTTGAGAACTCATCATGAGGGCTTTTGCTACTGGAGCTTCGGAGAGGTGACTTATGATTTTTTCCGGACAAGCATCTAGAGAAGGTACCCGTTTTGTAGGTGCTTGTGACCACCTTTGGCCAAGTTGTTGTGTCATTTCAGAGGACGCTCGTCCTTTGGCAGGGAAGTCTTCATTGCATGTTGTTCAGTCGTTGCTTGAGTCTCTAACATGGACTGGGACCTCAGGAGTCCCTTGACCTTTGAATGCCGAGTCTCAAAAATAGCAACTTGGGGATGAGTTCCCATAGACGATGCCGAATGATGCCCATTGATATCTTCATTATATGAAATGCTGGGCCTAAGAGAGAGACTTCTGGTGAGAATGTATTTACAAGACTTTTGAAGAATGTGGGTTAAGAGTTCCCCAGAGTGTGTTTCTGGGGGAGGAGCCTCCAACGCCCAAGTCAGTATACAGGAGAGAAGTTGCTGGGAGCAAAGAGTAGGAAAAAGAGAGTTCCATTGTCCTTACCTGGGAGCCTCCCAAGTATTTATAGGAGGATGAGGGAAGAAAGCTGTTTTGCACAGCCTGTGTAGATCAGGACACGTGTTCAATTAGATTTGATCTGTACCTTTGGAGATAGGTATCTCCAGCTATCCATAGGCAGTTTAGGCCAGAGGGTAGGGCCATGTGCAAGGCTTCTTTGTCAAAGATCCCTCAACTGTATTTGTTGTTTCTCTGTAAGACCACTTTAGAGCTGTGAGACCTCTTTGGGTAGGGATTTTCCCCGAGGGCTACTAGAGAAGGCCCTTCATATGGGTGGACCATCTTTGGAGACATTTTCCTCTATCTAAGATGGTGGACCAATGCTCCCAAGGCTAGTAAAGTGCACCTCTGAGGGCGGCGAGGAGCCTTTTTCCCAAAGTCAGCTATATGTATTACCGAGGGTGGTGGAAAGATTCCTCCCAAGGTTGGTGTTATGAATTTCTGAGAGTGGTGTTAGGTTTCATCGAGGGAGAAGGTTTTTATGGGCGATAGCCTTTTGGCTATCAGTTTTTTCAAGGGACTAAGTGTTTAATGCATCTGTTGAACATTTTTCAACTTTGCATGAATGTTAGCAAACTTGGAAAATGGCTCAAATTTACCAACCACAGATGGAATTAGGATGGTTGGTTGAGGTAAAGAAATCACAAGAAAATAACCCTATCCTTAAAAAGATTAGTGGGGAACAAAAACATGGTACTCTTAGCAGACAATTTTAGTATAAGGATGGGATGTTGCACTATGGTGCTAGGCTGTATGTGCCAGGCTTCGAGGATTTAAGGGAACAAATCATACAAGAGGCACATAATAGTTAGTTAAGTGTACATCCAGGTGCTGAAAAGATATGCCATAATTTAAAAACACATTTCTAGTGGCCCGGCCTAAAGAAAGGCATGAAGCAACATGTGGAAAAATGCCTCACTTGTCAATTGGTGAAGGTAGAACACCAAAAGCCAGCCATTACTGTCACACTCCCTAGTGTTAGTGTAAGCAACTGGAAACTATAGGTTAATAGGTAAGGCTTAGCAATTTCCCTTGATAAACAGGCACACAAGTTTGATTTGTTGAGCTGTAAAATGGTTTCAAGTAAATTACAGAAGCCTTCTGGTAGAAACTGGAATCATGTTCTTTACCAGAAAGCAAATACAAATACTGCAGAAAATTTAGTGGGATAGCCAAATTCCATAATTGACTCAGAAAGCCTCGTTTGCCTGCATAATCATGTTCCTTTTAAGAAAATGGACTTGTGTGCAAAATTTCATAGCAAACAGACAGGTATAGCAAAAAGTCAACCAGTGGTCAAACCATGCTGGAAATTGGTAATTTTCTGCAAAATAAGATGAAAGTATTAACAAAAATATTTTGGAACTTTGTATCATGTACCAAAGGATTTTCAAATATAAGAAATTGTTTTAGGAGCTTTAATTACAATAAAATCAACTTACGTGCCATACAAAGCAAGTTACATTTCCAGTTCATAGAAAATTAAATGGTCGACACTAACTGATCTTTAACTTGCAAAACAAGTACTATAAATACAGGACCTGGGATTCAAAAATCCCTATCTAGGACTAACCCTAAGCCTTAAATTAGTAAAGAGGTCCTTACTCCTAGCCACAGCCTACCACATAGCCAAACTCCTACAATAGTTTAAAATAATAGGGGTGAGTTTCCTTGGAAAGTCAATAAGGTACACTTCCTGGTCATGGAAGAAATAATATGCCCAGTCATTAATCATGAAAATTAATCTACTTAAACCTATGTACAAAGCCAGAAAATAAACACAAGAATAGACAAATAATAAATAAATGATGGAATGCAAATAAATGTCAGTGAATGCAAATGAATGTCAATGAATGCAAATGAATGCAAGTGAATGTAATGTATGCATTTGCAAATGCAATTCCCATAGAATCATAGGCCTCAACACAATATCCCTTCAAGGGATCAATTCAATAAGCTACATAGCTGGGATCCTTCAATAGCTATATCTTCTAGCTTTGGCAAGCATTCGGTCTTACATGAGCTTTTCGGTTTCAATAGGGGTAGATAGGCCTAAAATTTTCTTGTTACACTTTTGATACAATCCCCTACTTGCCATCCTTAACCCTCCTAATGTTCTTACATTACCTTCAATAAGCCAACAAGGCTTAATTTTGTTCTCTCAGAGCTTTTAGTTTAACTCTAGCATTAGGAATTCTGAACTTTGTTCCTACAGAGGTTTCCATCAATATTTGGCCATTAGCAACTTTCACAATTTAATCAATCCTCTTTAGAAACTGTAATCTCCCATAACCATTTAATGCCACATGGTCCCCTAGCCTTTCAGACAATTAAGCAAGCATAAATTCTTACATGCATTGTTGAACTAAAGAAAGGATAGTGTTCCCTTACCTGGAATATCCTTGTCAGGTTCGATTGAGATATTCCTTGTTGCAACCAAATTATATTGCTCTTTCTTGACCATTAAGTCATCAATCTCGAATGTAGTCAAGCTATTCTCAACCTTCCCAATTAACCTGAAATCTTCTTTCAGCCATCACAGCCTCTCAAAACCTTCTAAAGCTCCTCATGCAACTGGAAATTCAGCAATGATTAAGCCAGATTGATTAATAGCATGACCTGATAAAAAAAAACCAGCAACCAAGATACATACTGCTTTGGTTGGATAACCCCATCTCTTGCAGATCATTCACCATCTTTTATTGCCTAAATTTCTGCTGTCTCTATCTCTGTTTCCTTGTTAAAATCAATTTCATGAAGATTTTAGACTTGTTTCATGTCAATTTTGAGTTGTCCATGGAAAAAGATACCAACTACCTATTTTGTGCATTCGTGGGGATCAATTTCCACTTCCAACCCTCCACCTTTCTAATCCAATTTAATCAGCCCCTGAACTTTGGTTTTGCTCAACACATACATCAAGTAACTAATCTAATTTTTCCTTAATTTAACAAGTGCTTAATAAGACATTCCCTTTGCAATTGAGCCACCCAAAATTTCAATTAGGACCATGACTTTTAATTTCCTTCAATTTCATCCTAAGGTTTTACTCAATTGCCTATTAAGTAACTGTAGAAAATGTTCATAGTGAATTATCCATTGGCTTAGATACATTTTCTTTGCAGGCCTAAATGTGACAATTCCACCCCCTACAAAAATTTGGTCCTCCAAATTTCTGATCATAATCTTCAAGTTGCAATAGACCTTAACAGTCTTCCCACTTCACTAGTTGTTTCTAGGGGGTTGCTTCTTATGGTTCTCTATGTAAGACATCAGAGGTTGATAACCATAGCATATCATTCAAATAATTCCACTACCAATGCAGAATGACCACACTCCATCTTACAATTGTGATGTTTTGATCATTATCATTTTGTTCCCCTTAGTTCTGCTTCTAGAGTACAATTATAGTTATGTTGCGGTTGTCATGTCATAAACCAACCCGCACTGTAACATTACTATGAAGCTCCAAAAGTTTTAACACACTCATTAGATGGAGTCTTACTTGTCTACAAAATCTAAAGTTCAGAACTTATCCCAGTTAAAAAGTCAACTTCATGGTCAACTTTCAGCTTAATGTTACTTCTGCAAAAAGCTTTCGCCTAGTGGCTTTGATGCAATGGTTTCTTGCTACCAACATCTTTCATTCCCTAGTTTTAACTCCCTTGCTGATTTTCAAATTCAGCTAATAATCTTTACTGATGGTCAACACATAAGTCAACCCTTTAGTCTCACACCTCAACAAGCAACATTCCAAAAAGTTAACTCCAAGTTACCTTAACATGTGTTCTTATGTTGCTTTCTATTGTTCTCTGCAAAATCATTAGAGGTCTTAACCATAGTTTACATTTCCTACTTATTCCATGCTTTATAGCACAAATTCTTCATACTTGACTATGTCATAGAGATATTTAGCCATCATAACCAGGCCTTACTTGATTATGCTCTTAAGTTCCATTTTCTATCTTACAAACCTCAGTTTCGTATCCAAATTTTAGTCCTTAGCTCAATGCTTGCAGCAAGTTTTTCCATGTCAACAATAATCTGGATCAAATTAATGGAAAATACAAAACTTTGCTACCCCCTGAAGACTGCCAGCAAGTGTTTCCTTGTCACAATAATCTCAATCAAATTCATGGAAAATAAAATATTGTGCAGCCTCTTGAAGAGTGCAATAGTTAGAATAGCCATGACCAAAATTTTTGTTTGACTTCTTCCACAAATTTAGAATATGGCATCATAGAAGCCCTTAAATTCTTAAATTCAAATCCTTTGCCAATTAACCTTGTACAACCACAAGCAATTATGTAAGAGTTTTCAACTCTCTGCAGCTTTACTTATTGGTTTTTCCACTCAGGCAAGTTTCTAACTTTGATTTAAACCCAAATATAAATTTTCAGATTTTACACATAAGTATTGCTGAAAGTCAACGTGTAGGTCAAATTGTTCAGGTTATTATTGATTTTGCTGCAGGTTCAATAGTCTGACCCTTGGTGCCTTGTTCTCTGGTCCTGGACAAGCTTCTTTTACCAGTCTTGACTCACATATGAAATTTTGAAAGCAACAAAATTGTTTTGGTAGTGGTCAACTTATGAGTCAAACTCTTCAGCTTTGTTGCTAAATGCTATAGATCTTTTTTAACCAGCCTAGGCATTTCATCTTCTTACTTCCAACATTTCTTTAAACTTTCATTTTTGTTCCTCATATATATTTCCAAGTTCTTCAATTGATTCTTGTGAAAGGTAAACTCTCAATTCAGCCTTTAAAAAGCTCATTTCACCACTATAGCTGTACAATAAACTGCCTAGCAGTTTCAAACACATTCGGAACTTTGACATCTTTGCAAGCAAGGACCTAGAAATTTCTTGTTTTCCACAAGATTCTCATCACCCCATATGGCCTATAAATGCTTGTTTCTTGTCATTTAACTTCTTACACAAAAAGTCAACTTACATGTCAAACATAGCAAGTGACTTGTTAGTTCCTGTTGATCAAATTCATTGTTGCTGCCCCTTATCAACCAAGTAATTGTTCCTCAATATGGATCATAGAACACTAGTAAAACACCTTAAAAATTTCTAGTTGTCAACTCTCACAGGTGTTAGAGCCTTCAACAATGTCATAACACCTTAATATGGCATCAAAGTTGATGATCTTGTAAGTTCTTTTTTCACCACGTTCTTTGCCCGTGGCATGTGTAGTATAGACAAGGGATAAACTCTTAAACTAGGTACTTTATTTCCATTAAGCCCGTATAAACATCAATTAAAACTCATTCTACAGCAATTAAGTAGCTCTAATCGAGACCATAAGTATTGCTCATACACCTTCATAGAGCAACAGTACCTTTAGCTTGCAGCGATAACCAGAATCCAATCGCTAGACCAAAATTCTAGTTTAAGGTCATGAACACATCCATTTTAGCCCATAAATAGATCTAGAAAATTTTATTTCAAAATTCTATCACCTTCCTCAAAGTCAAACTTGAGTCAAACTTGCTCCAATAAGTCTTTTATGCAGGTTTTGCAATTTTGCTACTCCAACTCAAGGGTCCTTTTTACATTTTGCTACTCCAAACTCAGCCAATTTTTACAATTATGTTCCCTTTAGTCATTTAAGACTTGTTCCAGCTTCATCCCATGAAATTTGAAGCCTTCTTTGAAAAGTTTGAAGCATGTTTTGTTCTACTAGTTTTCTTAGCAGAATTCTTGGTCTTAACGGGTATCTTGAGTTCCAGTGTTCCAATTAACACGAAACTTTCAAGCTACCATCTCTTAGTCATAATAAAATATTCCTTGCCCTAAAACATCAATTTATAAGTCATCTTCCAAGAATTTGAAGAATTTCTTTTTTAGAGGTCATTTAGGAAAAATCTTTGAACTCAAAGGGTCATATTGAGTTCCAATGCTCCAAATGATACCAAATTTTGCAAGAAAATTCTCTTAATCATATAAAAGTTCTCTAAGCTTAGAAATCCTCAATTTGAGGCCATTTCTCCCATGTTTGAATTGAAAGTTCCTCTACAGGTTATCTTAGCAACTTAAATTAATCTTGGGGGAATCTTGAGATTGGTTGCCCCAAATTCAATCAAAATTTTTTGGTATCTTCTTTCTAATATATGAAGATTTTTCTAATTGCAAAATATAAATTTAGAAGCATACACCCCAAAGTTTGAAGAGTCACATTTTGCTTGTTGTCTTAGCAGAACTTTGATCCTAAAATGGCCATCTTGACTTCCAGAGCTTCAAACAGCACAAAAAAACTCTAGTCATCTTCCTTAGGTAATAAGAAACCTATAACAATCCCAAAAATCCAATTTGAAAACCTTCTTCCAAGATTTTGAAGCACTTGTTTTTCTGCAAGCACTCTTAGCAAAAAAACTAAAACTCAAAGTTCTAATGTTTCAAATTCAGTCAAAATCTCCAAAATCCTTCTTTTAATCAAATAAAACTTGTTACAATTGTAAACCCCAATTTAGAAGTCTTCATCCGACAATTTTAAGCATCTTTTGTTGTGCTACCCACTATAACAAATTTCAGGCTTATTAGGGTCATTTTTCCTTTCTAATGCTTCAAATTTAACCAAAACTTACAAAAGTCTTTCTTCAGACACAAGAAACTTGTTCCAAACCTTGAGCATCAATTCTATATTCTTTTCCCTAAATTTTGAAGCATGGGTAGTTTTTGCAGGCATAAAACTTGAAAGATTTGGTTTTGTTAAATTCACTACCTTCCTCATTCCATAACTTAATAAAAATTTGCAATCACGTTTCTCTATCACTATAGAGTCCTTTCAACTCTAGAAACCCCAAGAAAAAGGTTTTAAACATCTTTCCACAGTTTAGCTCCATACTGGCCGTCCTAAAGCTGCAGATTTTTAGATTCTAACAACACTTGTTTCAAGATCTAGAGAGTTTCCACTCAAGGGCATACATATGGATTCCATTGGTTGTTCGAAACTTTTCCCAATCAGAGAACCTATCATAAAACTAGTATGTCAAAGACTAGATCTTAGGTTCTTGGAAGTCAATCATAAACCTATGGTTTTTTTTTATGACTTCCAATGCACTTTCTTGGATAGCTAAGATATTCCTCCTTAGAAAGTACCTACATAAGTTCCAATTCATCCATGCAATCATTTTGTCTAGCCATACGGTTATAAACATCCTCCATCCTCAAGGTCTACTTTAAGTCAAAGGCTTTCATCTTCTTAACCGTTAAGTAAAACAAATTTGCTCCAGTGGGTGCAGCAACTCATTACTCCACTACCTGGAATTAGCTTGAGTAGCTACAGCAACTTGCTCCACTACCTCGATCATTTTCTTCTAGATAAGGATGTTCACAAGTCCACTTAAACTCTAGGAACATGATGGCAATGCCTCAACCCTTAACTCCTATTCCTCATAAAAGTCAAAGGCTCAGTCTAGTCTTTTTTTTCCTTTTGCTCTTCATAAGATTTGGGCATATCAGTATAGGAACTCATAATTTATCATTCATTGGTGTCCATAAGGCCTAAATATTTCAATTCCTCTCTAAGGCATCAATATCTGAAACACCACATTCCTTTGCTTACTTGACAAATAACTCTAGTAGCAGTAGTACTGAAATACTCCATTGCCTGGGTTATTTCATTCCAAAAAGCATGTATAAGAGCCCTGTTAGGCCATCCAAACATGCTTGTACAGTCTCAGCCCCTGACCCTTCTTCTTTCCAAAAGTTAAAGGGTGAGTAAAACTTTGCCTTTCCTAACCTTTGCTATGAATTTTCTACTAATACCTCCCACCATAATTGGTTTTAAGCTTACTAGTCTTGCTACCAACATTCTTTGATCATGGATACATGTCCACCAACATCATCACACCTATAGAAAACTTTTATAATTTGCAGTAACTATTCATCCAGTATCTCACCTAGTGAGACACTCAATCCACGTATTGCTAAACTTAGGCTAGCTAAAGCTATGGCATGTGACTAAGGCACTCTCTAAATCACAATATTTTCAGATAACCCAATCTAATACCAACTTGTCACACTCCCTAATGTTAGTGTAAGTAACTAGAAACTATAGGTTAACAGGGAAGGCTTAGCAATTTCCCTTGATAACCAGGTACTCAAGTTTGATTTTTCGAGCTGTAAAATGGATTCAAGTAAATTACAAAAGCCTTCAAGAAGAAACTGGAATCATGTTCCTTAATAGAAAGCTAATGCAAATACTGTAGAAAATTTAGTTGAATAGACAAATTCCACACTTGACTTAGAAAGCCTAGTTTGCTTTCACAATCTTGTTACTTTTAAGAAAATGGACTTGTGTGAAAAATTTCAAAGCAAATAGACAAGTATAGCAGAAAGTCAACTAGTGGTCAAACCATGCTGGAAATTGGCAATTTTATGCAGAATAAGCTGAAACCATGTGCAAAAATATTATGGAACTTCATATCATGTACCAAAGGGTTTTCAAATATAAGAAACTATTCCAAAAGCTTCAATTACAATAAAATCAACTTAGATGCCATACAAAGCAAGTTACAGTTCTAGTTCACAGAAAATTAAATGGACACTAACTAGACATAACTTGGAAAACAAGTACCATAAATATAGCACTTGTGATTCAGAAATCCCTATCTAGGACTAATCCTAAGCCTTAAATCAATAAAAAGGTCCTTACTCCTAGCCACACCTTCGAGCCATAGCCTACCATATAGCCATACTCCTGCAATACTTTAAAACAATAGGGGTGAGTCTCTTTGGAAACTTAGTAAGGTCAACTTCTTGGTCATGGAAGAAACAATATGACCAATCATTAATAATGACAATTAACTTGCTTTAACCTACATACAAAGCCAAAAAAGAAACACATGCATAGACGGGCAAAATAGTAACAACAAATAATAAATAAATGATGCAATGCAAATGCATGTTAGTGAATGCAAATAAATGCAAGTGAATGTAATGTATGCAATTGTAAATCCAATTCCCATAGAATCATCAAAGGCCTCAACACAATATCCCTTCAAGGGATCAATTCAATAAGCTACATAGTTAGGATCCTTCAATAGCTATAAGCATCCATAACTATTCAATTTCAAATCGTTCTTTAGCTTTTCAAACAATTAAGCAAGCATAAATTTTTACATGCATTGCTGAACTAAAGAAAGGCTGGTGTTCCCTTACCCAGAATATCCTTTTCAGGTTCTATTGAGACATTCCTTGTTGTAGCCAAGTTACATTGCTCTTTTTTGACCCCTAAGTCATCAATCTCTAGTGTGGCCTAAGCCCTTCTCCACCTCCCCAATTGAGCTTAAATCTTATTTCAGCCACCACAGGTTCTCGAAACCTTCTTAAAGCTATTTATACAGTAGAAAATTTAGCGACGATAAAGCTGGATTAAGAAATCGCATGACCTGATAAAAAAACCAGCAACCAAGATACATACAGGTTTGGTTGATAACCCCATCTTCTGATGATCATTCTCTAGATTTTATTGCCCAAATTTCTATTGTCTCTATCTCTATTTCCTCATTAAAATCAACTTCTTGAAGATGTTAGACTTGTTTCAAGTTAATTTTGACTTGTTCATGGAAGAATATACTAGCTGCTTGTTTTGTGCTTTTCTAGGGATCAATTTCCACTTCCAAACCTCCACCTTTCCAATCTAATTTAATCAGCCCCTAAACTCTGCTTCTGCTTAACACATACATCAGTCAACTAATCTAATTTTTCCTTTAACAATTAAGTACTTAATAAGACATACCCTTTGCAAGTGCGCCACCCAAAATTTCAATTAGGACCAAGACTATTAATTTCCTTAAATTTGATCCTAAGGTTTTGCTCAATTCCTAGTTAAGTCACCATAGAAAAAGTTCATAGTGAATGATCCATTGGAACACTACATTTTATTTGTAAGGCTGAGTGTGACAAGAACCCTTCAGAGCTTACCTATACCTAAAAGTAACTAGGGTTCCATTACTATAGGCTTCCTAGTAGGATTATAGAGGATGGGAGACCATAATGATGTTGTGTGGGTGGTTGTTGATAGGTTAACAAAATCAGCTCACTTTATACCTATCAAAATCACCTATACTATGGATAAGCTTGCATAAGTTTACCTCAAAAGGGTAGTTAGACTGCATCGCATACCTAATTAGATTATATTTGATAGAGACCCTAGATTTGTCTCCAAGTTTTGGACTGCCTTTCAAAGTATATTGGGTAGTATAGTAAGTCTTAGTACTGCCTATCACCTACAGACAGATGAACAATCAGAAACAGTGATCGATACCTTAGAAGACATATTGAGATGGTGTGCCATGGACTTTAAAGGTGAGTGGGATAAACACTTACCATTGGCAGAGTTTGCCTGTAATAATAGTTATCATGCTATTATAGGCATGACACCTTATGAAGCCCTTTATGGGAGAAGGTGTATGATTCCACATTGCTGGGCAAGCCCCACAAATAGAGTTGAGATAGGCCTAGAAATCATAGTGGAGACCATAACTAAGATAAAATAAATCCAGACAAGGATCAAAGTAGCTTTTGATAGGCAAAAGTCGTATGCCAATATTAGAATGAGAGAATTGGAATTTGACATAGGAGAAAAAATGCTCTTGAGAGTGTCTCCCATGAAAGTTGTAATCAGATTTGGGCAAAGATATAAGCTAGCCCCTAGGTTTGTTAGACCTCTTGAGGTCTTAGACAAAGTTGGCAAGGTGGCTTATAGATTGACATTTTGACCTAACTTGTCTTACATTCATATTGTATTCCACGTGACTCAACTCCAAAAATACATTATAGACCAGAGACAAGTACTGACTACTACTGATGCACCTATTCAGGAGAACTTGACTTATGTAGAAAAACTTGTTCGAATCTTGGCAGGTCAGAAAATTGAGAACCAAGTGGATCCCCATGGTTAGATCATGTGGTCTAATAGAGGAAGCCACTTGGGAGGCAGAGTAGAATATAATGATCTAATAACATAATCATTTTGTCAAGCTTAAGCAAGTTTTGGAGGACCAAATGGCTTAAGAGGGGGAGATTGTGGCAACCCTCGAAGCTATAAGTCTAATTGGCAAGGTAATTACAGGAAGTTCAAATTTCCAACTAACTACTTAATTTAATAAATTAACAATTTAGATAATTTATTTGCAAACAAAGTTTTGATATTAAATGGTCTAGTAGCTTAAAAGAGGTAAAATTGATCATTTAAGCAAGCTACGCCAAGAGGGGCATTTTGGTCATTTTAAATAGTGACACATTTTTATTGTATAGTTGGATAGAGCATGAGAAAATATTAAATTTGAGGAACCATGATTTTTCATGATTTCCACTCTATCATCATGAAATTATGAATTGACTAGATTGCCATAAGTACTTTAAATATGACCCTTAAAGATATGAGGACTAAATTTGCACATTACTGGAAGTTGGGGACTGGACTTGTAATTGAATCTAGGATTCAAGACTAAATGCTAATTTTGGTCCTAATGTATTCACCGTGTTCATTATTTTCCCCATGTTTCCAGAAAAGCCATTTAAGGCACCAGCTGCGTGTCAAGAACGAATGAGGTGGTGGTGTCTTGACTAAGCCAACCAAGCTTTTTCTTCTAGGTTTAACCACCCGAAACTTCTCCCCCTCTCAGAAACACCATGGACAAACCTGCTTAAGCTCCTACCAGCTAATCCTCCCAAATTAAACGCAAATTAGCGAGTTTGGGTTGAAATCTTGTGTTTATACATGAGGAACTAAGTTGAGCTCAAATTAGCTCACTTGTTAAATAAATTGAACATGGGAGCTTGAGAAATAACATAAACTACATGGAATTAGGTCCAAGAATCATTAATCGGCTGGATATATGGAGACCAATATAAAAGTTAATTTAGACATTTAAATCATATAGAACTTGGTTAATTATTAGCACAAATATGGTTTATTTATGTGTTAAAATGATCAATATAGGTCTTGTGCATAAGCTATTAAAAGGGGCCCTAAGTTTGGCTTGAAATTGAGACAAAAAGAGCCAAGTAATTCAAGCTTACAAACTAAGTTATTTAAGGTAAGGGTTATTTAATTTGTATGCTTATATGTTAAATAAATTTGGTTATGATACTTGTATATCAAGTTGTTGAATCATTGATAAATTTAACAAGCATATAATTTGAGTATTGAAGGCTATTTAAGTAGCTTATATGGTTGAATTTGGTAGAACACTAAACTATAAAGCTCATATGAAATGTATATGTGCCTATGGGTGAGGTTGTGTGTGCAAGCAACAAGGACCTTGAATGAGTCTAGTTATGCTAAGTATGATGCCTTAGGAACCTAAGACAAAGTTACCATGATGGCCTAAGGCTTAGGTGAACCTAAGAGGGGGAGGTGTCCGTAACCACTCACGAAACCTTACAATACTAGCACTAACACATGCACTAAATAAACAAATAGTCAACTCCTGTGCATATAATATGAGATCTTGGAAAATAACTAAGATGCTTTAAAAGCAACATTTGTATTGACAAGTTGGACTTGTCAATTGTAGGAAAAATGGGTAAAGGCATTGTAGGAATTAGCTACTCCCATAATTATTCACTAATAATATGAGTTCCTAGCACAATGATTTGAGCTTAAGTGGATGAGGCACATGTTAATATCATTGTAAATAATATGGATGGTCCTATATGAATGTTTTCCTTGTAGGGTTATGACCCTTACTGGGAACTTTTGGTTCTTACATCCCTTATTTGTTTTGCGTGCAGATACTAGTATATCTAGGGCTAACAACCAATAAAAGGAAAGGTTGTTAATATTTTGGTATCAAGTGTGCATAAGTTAGTCATATGGTACATTATTGTTATATTTCTCTCTTCTAGGTCCCTAATTACTCAAAATACTAACTTACTAGCCTGTGCAGGTTCCTAAGGCTTAAGTGGGCCTAAAAGGGGAAGGCGTCCTCTATGTTGGCGATGCATCGCCAATGGTCTAACAGCATTTCGTGCACTTATGATGTCTTGCACAAAACTTGCTCAATCTTTCAGTCCCCAAAGTTAATTCAAATGGCTCTTATTTCTACTTTATTCCAACATGAAATACTAAATTTCTATGCATTATTTGAGCTAAATTAACTTGAATTCTTATCTTAAATTTAGCTCTATAGCAAGAACAAAACATAAGCACCATGAGCACACTTGAGCTCAACTTAGCTCTCTTGAGTTCCAGACCTAAAACCAATATGATATGGCACCAAGAACTTCAAATCAAGACAATTTCTAGCTATTCAATCAACTTAGAATTAGCTCAATCCAAACCAAGAAGCTTACCAAGCAACAAAGAGCTAAAATGAAGCAAATGCACCAAGGATGAGTTGGAGGCTTCTTGATTCCACTTTGGGACCTTAGAATTTTCTGGAAATTTGTGGGATTAGGAGAGCTTTTAGTATATGAGCTACTAGGGACGAAGAGCTATGAAAATTGGGAAGAAAGAGATGGAGGATGGAGCTCAACCTTTGCCAAAATATCCCAACCACTCCACTAAGGCATTTTGTTTGATTTTTTACATTTTGGCCCACAAGTTCTCTTTTGTTTCAATACGGCCACCAGACGCACAGTCAAAACCTTCCCTCCTTGGTCTTAAAGAGTAATTTTAGGCCTCTTACACGTAGCCTCTTAGACACTTAAGTTACTTGAGACATAAATGGCTCTTTTGAAAACTTAGTCCAATATTTGCACTTTTTCTTCAAATGATAGTTCTTATAGCTAAAATAACTTATGGTCTTAAATTTATTAGTAAAAAAATTTTACATGACCCTAATTTTATCAAAATTACAGTCATGCCACTTGCTTGGGTTGAAATTACTATTTTGCCCTTATGACTCTTAAGTGCCAAATCATACTTAAGAACTCATATTTACTTTACTTAGCTTGTCTCTCTTTCTTAATAAGATACTAATTTAAACTATTTAAGTAAAAGTACTTAAATAAAACATACTTACCAAGTCAAGACCAGTCATTGACTAGGAAAGTTCTCACATCCTCCCCTCCTTCATAAATTGGGTCTAACAAATTCCTACTCAACCGAGCAAACTCAGTTGGATATTGTTTTCGCATATCTTGCTCAGTCTCCCAAATGGCCTCTTCCCCCCCATGGCTAGACCATAGTACCTTGACCCTTGGAATCCAATTTGTTCTTAGTTTCTGAACTTAGCGATCAAGAAACTTAAGAGGGTACTCTTTATAACTTAGGTCCTCCCTTATTAGTATGACGGATGGGGCTAACACTTACCCAAGGTTTACAATACATTTCCCTAAAAATCTTATATGGAAGACTTTATGAACATGGGCCAAACTTGGTGGCAAAGCCAAACAATAAGCTACTTTCCCCACCCTTTGGAGGATTTTCAAAGGACCAATATATCTTGGAGCCAACTTACCCCTTTGGCCAAACCTAGCCATACCCTTCATTAGGGAAACCTTAAGCAGTACTTTGTCTCCTACATCAAATTCCAAATCTTTCCTTCACACATTGGCATACTTGTCCTATCAGTTTAAGGCAGCCTTTATCCGTGCTTGGATCAACTTAATCCTTGTCATGGTCTTGACAATGATTTCCAGGCCAACAACTACATCATCTGCCTTATCTACCCAACAATGAGGCATCACATACTTACACCCACATAAAGCTTTGTAGGGTGTCATCTTAATAGCTTTTTGATAACTATTACTATGAACAAACTCAATCATCAAAGGCAGGTGTTGGTCCCAATCCCCTTTAAACCCAATCACACAACTTCATAACATGTCTACTAGGGTTTGGATCACATGCTTAGTTTGCTCATCGGTCTCAAGGTGATGAGCAGTACTCAGGCTCATAGTGGTACCCATAGCCTTTTGAAAGGCATTCCAGAACCTTAAGACAAAATGAAGATCTCTATCAAATATAATCTGATCAAGGATTCCATAGAGTCTCACTACTTCCCAAATAAACAATTGGACCAACTTCTCTATGGTATAGATAATCTTAACGAGGATAAAGTGCACCAAATTTGTTAACTTATCCACCAACAACCAAATTGAGTTGTGCTAGCTTCTTGTATTGGGTAACCTAGCACAAAAGACCATGGTGATGGATCCCTACTTTCTCTCCTAGAGGGGCAAGCTTTGCAATATTCCTGATGGCTTCTGGTGCTATTCCTTCACCATTTGGCAAAGGAGGCACTCAGAGACATATTCATATATGTCATTTTTAAAATTTGGCCATCATAAATGAGTCCTAAGGTCATGTTACTTTTTATTCACACTAGTTTAAACATTAAGCTTACTTGTATATGCCTCTTGCAACACTTGTTGCCGTAGGTCACTTGGCACATAAAGATGGTCACCATTGTAAAGCAACCCATTCTTGTACTGAAACTTTCTTCAAGTTTAGGTCATTGTCCTAAGCTTCCTTAGCCTTAGCTAGCCACACTAACTAAATCTCAAGGACTATAACTTGAGCCATTTACCAATCTCGCTAGGTTTTGAATAGTATAAAAAATTGTTCTACATTAGAACTTTTTGACGTAGCAACCCCTTAATCCTTGGAAAGAATAACCCCAGAATACTTATAGCTCAAGGCATTAGTAACTACATTGCTTTTACCTGAGCAATAGTCTATCAAGCAATCGTAATCCTTGATATACTCAATCTAGCTTCCTTGCCTCATGTTTAGGTCCTTTTGGGTCAACAAAGACTTAAAACTTTTATGGTGTTATAGCCCTCCTAGTAGAATACTCCATGAGCAAGATAAGTTCATAAATCTATCGCTTAGATACCTTAATTAGAGTTGAATTAGCAAAATCAAGTAAGTTATTAAAGGTTTAGTATGTTCCAAGTGCTTTACAGCATGAGGTTTACCCAGGGGCAAAATGGTCATTTTGCACCTTAAGGGTTCGAGATAACTCTTAAGAGTAAAATTGATGTTTTTAAAACCCAAAGCCCAAGCTAGCAAAGTTTTGCTTAAGTTTTTATTTACCTAGTTAATATTCAGGGAAAGGGTATTTTGCAAAAACTTAAAATGTTTGGGGGGTGAGGTGCTTTCGCCCCCTATAAACTTATTGGATGGGTTGTTTTAGCACTATTCCCTCTCTTTTCTTGCCAAATTCAAACGTCCCTTCCTCCCTCTCAATCCTTTGCCAAATCTTCTTCCAATCCATGATTTCTTGAACCCATGAGGAGGATAGTTTGTTTTATGCTTGTTTTGTGCATTTGAAGCTTAGTGGGGCATTTTTAAGCTTGGATATGGTTGAATTGGTGAGGTAACTTCTTGCCCAAGTTGCTCTCTTGTTTCTTGACTTGTTCTAAGCTTGGGTTTTGTTGGATTTATGTTAATTTAGTGCCATATGCCTTGTATTTTGTTCAGAAACTAGAAAACCTAGTGGAACGCTTTGAAGCTTGTGGTTTGAGCTTGTGGTGCTTGATTGTTTCTAGTTCAAGGCTAATTGAGGTAAAGGATTTTGTGATTTGAGCACATTTGATACCATTCATAGCTTGTTTGCTTGTTAAATTCAAGTAGTTTGATGAATGTTATTAGTTGGTGGATGGTGATGAACATGTTCGACTACTGAGGTTTTGATGGTTTGTGTGGTGTTTATGAACACCATAAGATTGGCCTAAATGGTGCATCTATACATTAAGGTTTGAGTCATTTCAAGGCATCCCTAGGCCATTGGCAGGCCTTCGAAGGCCCCAAAGAAGCTATGGCATGAAATCTGGAATTTCTGAGCACAAAAGAGTTGGGGACACATCACCAAGCTTTCATAAAAATTCCAGGGGGTTTTGTACTGTGGTGATGCACCTTTATTCATTGGTGACGCGTCGTCAGTAATGTTGACACCCTGTAGTACTTTCTTCATAACTTTTCACTCAGGTGTCTGATTGAGGCGATTTTAGATTCCATGTGAAGCTAAGAGGGACCACTATGATCTCTATGCCTTCACCAAGCATAGAATTACCCCAAGATTAAAGGAATTTGAGTTCAAAGTAAAGACATGTTTGGCCACAATAGAGCACCATTAGTTGGGTCACACTAATGGAGTGGCAATGATCATGGTTGGACTCATTTACTAGGTTCTTTGGAACCCCCTAGGTGCATTAAGGTTCCCAAATCAGAGCCTCAAATATAAAGGCCCGACTAGGCTTCTGATGGTACTAAACCTTGCACCCAACAATGACTTAAGGCACAAGTGAAAGCTTAGTGCATCCTTGGTTGGTTAAATGGTGAGGCTTAGTACCTTGGTAGGCTAGGTGAGCTTATTAGCTCAAGACATGAAGTGGGATCCCAATGCCCCTATTTGGGTGAAGGCTTAGTACACAAGTGACCTAGGGAAGTCTAAGGACTTGAGGCACTATGTGGAGCCCTAGTACACCTAGTGAATTTCTTGGAACTCAAGCAAGGAGCATATACCATGTTCACCTATACAATAACCAAGGAAAGCTTAAGTTACTACATCAATAAGCTAAGGTTTACTAGGATCGAGTTAATGGCCAGAACTCGCTAGGCACAAAGTGACACCCATGAGAGGAGTAGGCTGAGGATGGTCCCCAAAGGACTCATATATATCCACATATGTTAGCCCTCAAACTGAAAGCACACGTAGTAGACTTCATATATTGAATATATGTGTGTCCTTAGTATTTTTCTTGCAAGTTAAAGGATCCCTTTCTGAGATTATTTGATTCTCACTCCTTTAGCTTTTGTTGTGCAATTTTTGGTGTCATTGAGCCAACAACCATTGTGGGTTGTTGAGCTAGGCTCATGAGCCGGTATATGGTTTATTTGAATCTTTATGATTCTATTTTATGGTTCATTTATTGCTTAAGTTGTGGTACTAACTACAGCTATCTTTTTGGCCAATAGAGGCTAGTGAAGCAGAAGGGAAGGCTTTAAAGTTTGCCACCTAGAGTTGCTCTAAGGTGGAAGCTTAGTTATGAATCTCAGTAGTTTTGTTTAGTGTATAATTCTTATACACTAGTTTGACTCCAATGTTCATGTACAAGTAGTCTATTCTAGAGTCACTCTTGGGTGTGAGCGTGGTCTACTTTTGCTTGGATGTTCACACGTGATTGATTATGTGTTGTTAACCACATAAATGCTTCATATGCTTTGATAGTTTTGGTGCTTGTTTATAATGAAATGCCATGGCAATGTTTTAAGTATCATTTCCTTATTTTATTGAACAAGTTAAAGTACATACTCAAGCGTGATTGCATAGTAGGATTAATTAACTAGAATCATGGTGGTTTTAACTAGTGTGCATGTAATCAATTAGCCAATTGTGACTAGTGTAGGACAAGTTCCCATAGGCTTCCTAGGAAGGCCCATGAGCGGCCGTGTCATATGGTCTATAAAGATCTTAAATGACCTTCCCATAAGGTAATGTCTCTAGAGCTTTAAGACAAACACAATGGTTGCCAACTCAAGATCATGCACTGGTAGTTCAATTCATTAGGCCTTAACTGCCTAAATCCATATGCAATCACTTGCTTATCCTACATTAACATGCATTCCCAGCTCTTGAGGCTCTGGGCCTTCCTTGGCCTTGCTCTTGCCTAATCCTTGGGCATTCCCTAGCCTAATGTCCAGGCTGGCAATAGTAATTATAGAGATTGATCTCGTGGGTGCACGGTTTGTTACCATGGAATTTCTGACACTTTGGTTAATAGGTCTTCCCATTCTTCTTTCCTTTCTTGAAGGGACCCTTGTCCCCTCCCTAGTTAGGCCTTTTGCTCGACAACCTCAAATGCACCAGGATCCTTGCCTCAATGCCTTATCCTTAGGTTTTGCCTCCATCAACTCCCTTTCTAAATCCAAGGCCTTTTGAACATGCTCATGATAGGTCCAAACCCCAATAATAGCCAAGAAGCACCTCAACCCTATCTTAAGTCCACGAATAAACTTCTTTGTCTTAAGTTCATCCTTCTCAGCCATATAAGGAGCATACCAGAAAAGGGAACTAAATTTCGTCTCATACACATAGACCATCAAATTTCCTTGAACCAACTCATCGAATTCTATTCTCTTCTAATCTTGGGTAGCCTCACTATTGGATTCATTCCAAAATTTCTTCTCAAATTTAGTCCAATCAAGCTCCTTGGGCCTTTTCCTGAGTCTACCCACATTATGGGACTTGAGCCTCTCCATGACATCTTTCCACCATAAAGAAGCCTTGCCTTCTAGGAAAAAAGGCACTAAATCCATCTTAGCCTTATCATCCAACTTCATGTTCTCAAATATTTCATTAATTTGGTATAGCTAACCTTCGACCGCATTGGGATCACCCATGCCATTAAACTTAGGAGTGTTAATTTCTCAGCATATCAAGACAAGCCCATGTGGTCCAGAATAATGAGCCTCCTCCATCTCCTACGGGGATGGATATCTTCCTCATCCTCCACCTCACTATCCTCATCGATGCTCACTTGAACACACTTAAGCACTTGCCCTTAGGGTGGAGGGTTTTCCCCCTAACCTTGGTGCACTTTGGCCCTTACCTTGTTAGGATCCTCCAAGGTCTCCCCTCCATTCAGAGGGTGAGCATGCTCCACAAGCAAGATAGCCATGCCAAGCAGTATCCGGTCCATAGAGTCATTGAGCCTACGCAACAAATCCACCACTTTTCTCATAGCCATTGCATTGGGGTTACTAGTTCTCACACCAAGAACTTTAGCCTTAATAGTAGCACTTGATCGAGTGTTCACCATGATACCTACAACCAAAGCTAGAAGACCACAGCCAGAGCAACTTAGGAAATACTAACTACACTTACCACAAGGAACACTTATATCTTAGTTCACTTATTGCCTCTACTAGAACCATTGACCTACTCTAATACCAAACTATCATGGAGAGTGGTTTCAGTGCCCTGAACTTAATTATCTGGTAGCTCTTAGGGATTGTGATCCCACTTAGTTACTATTAGCTAACTATTACTTGTAGGTGAATTAAGATAATTTACATGCAACTAATTACTTAGCCTAACCTGTAAAAAGATATGCATGCATTTTGTCCTGGAAATGCAAAACAAATAAGGAAACCATTTAAAGAAAACATCACTCAAGCATTCCTTTTTAAACATACTTAAAATGTGCCAAGACAATGAAACACTAGTTACTTCAACTTCAAGTAATAGTTTCTGCACACTTTTTAACACTACTATCCACCCACAAGTAACTCTAGGGTCTTACACTAGAATGTGTCCTAATAGAGGCAATGCCTTACTACATGAGGTACCTGTTACCCACACTAGGGTAATCCAGTTATGGTGCCAAAATTGTGCATTTAAAACTCCTAAAGTTGGTATGTTCTGTAGGCCACTAGAACAATACCCTTAGTGTGCATACTCAAGTGGCCCTCATGGGCACTATGTAACTGCATGCATATTGGTGCAACCATTACAGACATATTCACATTTTATGCACACCATGGCAGCAAGGAAGGAAAACACTAGGAAAAGTCTTAATCTTGGCTACCACAAAATAGGCAATCTTGTTAAGTTTAAGTAACCAGCCATTGCACCCAAAACTTCCTCCAAAAAACTGTATTAATCTATCCATGTATCACCCTTATTTTATTTACTTCAATATCAAGTAGAGACTTAAACCAAACCAGGGAATTTGGTTTTACATCAATAGCCCACCCGTGGACCAAGTTATAGATTTTTTAAGTTGGTTACAAAATTTTGACCAAATGAATAGTAACTCAGCCAAATTTACACTGCCATAACTTTGGATAAAGGGCTCCAAATGAAAAAATTCAAAGGTCCAGTTAAACCTCTAGATGTACTCTAGGTGTGGTCAAAATTTCATAACAAAATTCATTCTACACATGGAGATATAGAACTTTGAGTATAGGGTCAAAATTCTGTCCACTTTATAACCATTTTGCCCATACAAAATTTCATAAGTGTGCAAATACTTCATTCACAAGGGGTAAGCCCTCCAAGGCTGTCCCGTATATGTCCAATACACATAAGAATTACATGCTCTTACATCTAGCAACTTTATGTGGCCAAAAAAGAATTTGCAAACAACCCGCCTATCATTCACACTTAGATAGCTTGTGCACCACAATTACATACATAGCAAAACAATCCTCAAATGTTCACATACTTTTTTTAACTTTACATGTCTTACATGTACATGAATCCATGCACTACATAATGGCCTTAACTCAGCTAAAACACGCACCTAAGTTATGGGAGAGCTTTAGACACAATGCACTCTAGAAACAGGATGTTGGATGTTGCTGCAAAGTATAGTAAACACCATCACCAAAAATACCAAATGTGCTCCTTAAATCACCAAAATTTCTAGGTCACAACTAGATACATGGAAGTTCAAATTCATGAAATTTCACATCAAAACACAAACCACAATGGTTAGTTTGAAAAATATCTATCTACAACACCTGAAATGAACATATTTGAGGGGAGGTAAGTTTTACTTGGAAACTTAGTATGGAGCACACTTAGGTGATTAAGGTCATATTAGCCTTGATATTACCTACATTCAAAGAAACTAAAACACAAGAAACACAATGCATATATCCAATAAAAAGCAACCAAATGCAGTAGCCACACACAAACAACAAAGACATGTATGCGGTAGCAACAAGTATTATTGGTTAGGCCGTAAAACAAGCAATAAACATAAGCAAATCACTATGGCAGCCCTCCTCAAGCATAAGCTTGGTCTTAGGAGAGTTTTAACACTAGTTAGTACTAAATTTAGGCTCTATAAACCCCAATTTTCACTACCATCACTGTGCACTTCACACTAAGGTCGAAACCTTCACTAAGTGCACCTCCCCTCATTAAGCTTGGTTCATCAAGCACTTGGCTCTATTCCAAAATTAGCCCTAGCTCCATGGATGTTTGAATAATACAATAAACAATCCATGAGAGTAAGAGAACTCCTTACCTTGTGGGTAGGCCAAAATTTGAGCTTAATCTTATGTGCACCTAAACAATAGCACCAATAAGCTTCCAATTGTGCTTCATTGACTTCAATAGCAAGTAGTTGCAAGCTTGGAGGTATGGTGGCTATAGAGGAAGTGTGAAGATGAGGGGGCTACATTTCTTTACTACTAGAGGAGGCCAAATGTAAGAGATAAGAGTAAAGATGGCAACTTTTATGGACTTAAGTGCACAAACACACTTAACTAGCCTTAACCATGCTTTATCTCACTTTCCTTGCTACAAGACCATGGTTTCTTAGTCTTAATTTCTTGGCCTACATTTGACTTCCTTACCATGCTTTGGTTGACCTTGCCTTGAGTGGGATAACCCCATAATGTCTCAATTTGACTTAAGTCAAAGGCATGGACATCCAAAGGTCTACACTAGGACACTTTGGTCCCTAAAGCCTTTTATGTTTTCATAAGCAATTTGGTCATTCAATAGTACTTTCATACCATCCATATTCTTCTCATAACTCTCCTTAGCTCTCTTTTGAGAGTTTTTCAATTGAGTACCCGAATTTCCAAAACCTTACAAAAAAGTCTGTAAATTGCTTGACAAACAAGCAATCCCTAAGGTTTTTCTTTAGGGCAAAGTTACCAACATAAAACACTTTTAAGGCAATGTTGATCATGTCTTTTACCCCTCACACTTCAATCACTATGGTGAGAATTGCATAATATAATGGTTCTTGACCTTCGAAAATTTCCTTTAGCTTCAGGTATCTATAGGATGCCTTTCCAAAAGGTCTTTCTCAATTTCCCAGGTTGCTTCGCTTTCAAAGTTGTGCGACCACTGAACTTTAACCATAGGAATGAGCTTATTCCTTAACCTTCTGGTATCCTTCACCAAGATAGCTATATATTTCTCTTCATACGTCAAGTTTGGTTCCAACTGCATGTCTTCCATTACCATAGCATGCTTTGCATCCAATAGACACTTCTTAAGCATATTGATGTAAAAATCATTATGAACACTTGACATGCTTGCCAATAGAGATAACCTGTATGCTACCTTGCCAATTCTATCCAAGATCTCATAAAGGCCTATATATCTTGGAGATAACTTAGTTCTTCAACCAAATCTGATAGTGCCTTTGGTTGGTGTAACTTTCAACCGAACATTATCACCAACCTCAAACTCCAAGTCTCTCCTTCTTCTACCCACATAGGTTGTGGTTCTTTCATTGGCTACCCTTAATCTTTATTGAATCTTCTTGATCTTGCTCAATGATTTTAGGAGCCAACTCTAGCTTATCTGAGGCTTCCACCCAATAGTCGGGTGTCATGCACCTTCTTCCATATAATGCTTTATAAGGTGTCATGCTAATGGTGCTCTAATAACTGTTGTTATATGAAATTTCCACCAATGGCAAGTGTTGGTCCCATTCACCCTTGAAATTCAATATGCAGCTCTTGAGCATATCTTCCAGTGATATCCAACCAGTCCTAAAAAACTCCTGATTTCCTTTACAGTCTTTGGTCTTTCTCACTCTTGCACTGCCTTGACCTTTTCAGGGTCTACCTTATGGCAATGTGCATCTATAATGTGTCCTAGGAAAGACACTTCCTTTATCTAGAATTGGCACTTGGATAACTTGGCATAAAGTTGATGATCCAACAGAGTCTTTGAGACAATCTTCAGATGATGTTCATGTTCATTTTCATCCTTGGAATGCACTAGGATGTCATCAATGAACACAACCACAAATTTGTCTAGATGTGATATCAACACTCCGTTCATCAGGTCCATGAAAGCAGCTGAGGCATTAGTCATACCAAATAGAATGACTATGTACTCATAATACCCATATATAATCCTGAATGCTGCCTTGGGAACATCCACTTCCTTTACTTTCAACTGAAAGTATCCATATCTCAAATCTATCTTGGAGAAGATCTTAACTCCCTTAAGTTGATAAAAAAGATCTTTAATCCTAGGGAGTGGATACTTGTTCTTGATTGTCACTACATTAAGCTTGCTATAGTCAATGCATAGTCTTAATGATCCATCCTTCTTTTTCATAAAGAGCACTGGAGCTCCCCATGGTGAAACACTTGGCCTTAAGAAGTTAGTCAAGTTGTTTCTTGAGCTCATTCATCTCTATGATAGGCATTCTATAAAGAGGAATGGATATTCAACTAGCTCATGGTTGCAGTTTGATCTCAAATTCAATCGCCCTTGGTGGAGGAATACCTGGCAGGTTTTTAGGAAAAACTTGTGGAAAGTCTCTCACTATAGGTATTCTGTCCACTTCCTCATCACAGTTCACAATGCAATTCATTCAATGCATAACAGTAATCATGCTCAGAAATCACAGGTATCTCATCTAGTACCTCCAGTTCCATGCCATGCATTTCATACACTAATTCCTTAGAATTTACTAATGCATGCACTTCACCATTAGGCAATGTGATTTCCCTCTTAGCACATTCAATTCTTATGTTATACATAGCAAGCCAATTTATACCCAGCACTATATCATACTTATGAATGTCCAACACTAACAGATTAGTCATAACCTTAGTCTTTCCCACTATTAGCTCACAATCTTTAGCTAGTTCATTAATGAAAAGACATTGACTACTTGATGTTTTGACTAAGGATATACTAGGCATGATTTCAATAGGCAAATTCATGTTATCAACCAATTTCTGATCCATTATAGACACAGATGCACCGGTATCAAATAGAACACTAACATGCATACCATTTAGGTAAATGTTACCCCATTATGCTCTTTTCTACCGTGGTGTCTCTAGTTTCCCCACCTGGAACACTCTGCCAGCTCTCTGCACTGGAAGCCATGGCACTGGACTAACTAGTCTCCGCCGTCCTTCCCCGGGTGCTCCTTGTTGGCCCTGATACCCCCTTTATTGTCTGTCCCTCTGTCGCCTAGGTTCAGTAAGAAGCCTTAGGGGTGGTTCCCCTCTCCTTGTGGCAACCATATTTACTTCCCATTCATGATTCATCATAGAGCACATATAAAGATCATATGTATTTTAATGGTACTTGACACTAGTAGCTGACCAAACTGGGTTCATGTATGTAGCTAACATGCTTAATGCAACTATATGCTATGTACATGTGCAAACCATGCTCTGATACCAACATCTGTTACCCACTCCGGGGTAGTCCAGTTTATGGTGCCAAAATTGTGCATTTAAAACACCCAAAGTTGGTATGTTCTGTAGGCCATCAGAACAATACCATTAGTGTGCATACCCAAGTGGCCCTTTTGGGCACTACGTAAATGAATGCATATTGGTTCAACCATTACACAAATATTCACATTTTATGGATACCAAGGCAACAAGGAAAGAAAAAACTAGCACAAGTCTTAATCTTGGCTACCACATAATAGGCAATCTTTTTAAGTTTAAATAACTAGCTACTGCACCCAAAACTTCCGCCAAAAAATTGTATTAATCTATCCATGTACCCCCTTATTTTTCTTGCTTCAATATCAAGTAAAGACTTAAAACCAAACCAGGGAATTTGGTTTTACATCAATAGCCCACCTATGGACCAAGTTATAGATTTTTTAAGTTGGTTACAAAATTCTAACCAAATGAACAGTAACCCAGCCAACCTTGCAACAACACACCTTTGGGTACAGATCTCCAAATGCATAAATTATAAATCCTAGTTAAACCTTTAGATGTGATCTAGGTGTGGTCAAAATTTCATATCAAGATTCATTCTACACAGGGAGATATAGAACTTTGAGTGCAGGGTCAAAATTCTGTCCATTTTATGACCATTTTGCCCATACAAGATTTCATAAGTGTGCAAACACTTCATTCAAAATGGGTAAGCCCTCCAAGGCTATCCCATACATGTCCAACACATATAGGAATTACATGCTCTTGAATTTAGCAACTTTATGTGGCCAAAAAAGAATTTACAAACAAGTAGCCTATCATTCACACTTTGACAGCTTGTGCACCACATTCACATACATAGCAAACCAGTCCTTCAATGTTCACATACTTGTTTCAACTTTATATGTATTACATGTACATGCATCCATGCACTACATAATCACCTTAACTCAGCTAAAACATCCACCTAAGTTATGGGAGAGCTTTAGACACAATGCACTCTAGAAACAGAATGTTGGACGCTGCTGCAAAGTACAGTAAGTACCATCACTAAAAATACCAAATGTGCTACTAAAATCACCAAATTTTCCAGATCACAACTAGATACATGGGAGTTTAAAATTCACGAAATTTAACATCAAAGCTCAAACCACGATGGTCAGTTTGAATGAGATCTATCTACAGCACCTGAAATGGACAGATTTTGAGGGGAGGTAAGTTTCACTTGGAAACTTAGTAAGGAGCACACTTAGGTGCTTAAGGTCATATTAGCCTTGATATTGCCTACATTCAAAGACACTAAAATAAAAGAAACACAATGTATATATCCAACAAAAAGCAACTAAATGTAGCAGCCAAACACAAACAACAAACATATGTATGCGGTAGCAACAAGTATCATTGGTTAGTCCATAAAACATGCAATAAACATAAACAAATCACTAAGGAAGGCCTCCTTAAGCATAAGCTTGGTCTTATGAGAGTTTTAACACTACTTAGTGCTAAATTTTGCCTCTAGAAACCCCAATTTTCACTGACATCACTGTGCACTTCACACTAAGGCTGAAACCTTCACTAAGTGCACCTCCCCTCACTAAGGTTGGTTCATCAAGCACTTGGCTCTCTTCCAAACTTAGCCTTAGCTCCATGGATGTTTGAATAATGTAGTAAATAGTCCACGAGAGCAAGAGAACTCCTTACCGTTTAGTTAGGCCAAAATTTCAACTTAACCCTAGGTGCACCATAATAGCACCAATAAGCTTCCAATTGTGCTTCCTTGACTTCAATAGTAAGTAGTTGCAAGCTTGGAGGTATGGTGATTATGGAGTAAGTGTGGAGGTGAGGAGGCTACATTTATTTTCTACTAGAGGAGGCCAAATGTGGAAGATAAGGATAAAGATGGCAACTTATATGGACTTAAGTGCACAAACACACTTAACTATCCTTAACCATGCTTTGTCTCCTTTTCCTTGCTACAAGACCATGGTTTCTTAGTCTTAATTTATTATCCCGCATTTGAATTCCTACCATGCTTTGGCTGACCTTGCCTTGAGTGGGATAACCCCAAAATGTCTCCATTTGACTTAAGTCAAAGGCATGGACATCCAAAGGCCTACACTAGGACACTTTGGTCCCTAAAGCCTTTTATGTTTTCTTTGTCCAAACTTGCCTTCCACAAGCAATTTGGTCATCTAATAGTACTTTCATACCATCCATATCCTTCTCATAACTCTCCTTAGCTTTCTTTTGAAAGTTTTACAATTGAGTACCCAAATTTCCAAAACCTTACAAAAAAGTCCATAGGTCGCTTGACAAACAAGCAATCCTTAAGGCTTTTCTTGGGGGCCAAGTTACCAACTTAAAACACTTTTAAGGAGGTGTTAATCATGCTTTTTACCTCTCACACTTCAATCAGTATGGTGAGAATTGCACAATATAATGGCTCTTGACCATTATGCCACAATATAATTCTTTCATTTTTGTGAGGTGGTAACAGTACCATTTATACAAGGCAAAATAGTACTAAAATCATCTACTTGAGCTCCCACCTTTGAGCTATCAAGCTCCAAGTGCAAAGCCCACACTTGTCCATGTGCAACACAAGCTTATCACTTAAGTAACCTTAGAATCTCAAGGATTCAAGTAAACAAGAACCTGCAAATGGGGAAACTTAGCCCACAACTATCCACCGAGTTGTTAGGCCTAACATTAGAACCTGCACAACATACTTAAGGGAGTGAGTACATGTATGTACTCAATAAGGGTCCCTTGGGGTACCTGCAAAAAAGATAACAAACAAGCACACATATTTGGCATGCAAACAAGCAACCAACCAACCAACCAACAATCAACACAAACAAATAACATGATAATTATTGAATTCATGAATGTATGATATACAACAAGTGCAAATCCTTGGGACTTCTGACACCCTAGGTTCCAGATTCTTGCCATGAGATTAAACGGTGGGGGTATTTGAGATATTGGCCCAAGTATCCAAAATCCTTAACCTCTCTTAAGCCCTACTTATGTGTCCTAGAGTAGGTCGTCACCTCCTCTCAAATCTTCCTCGCCCTTCCCTTAACTTATTGTGCAAGGTAGCCATCTTATGTGCTCCAACTTGACAAGCTCTAGAAGCATTGCTTAAGGCTCCTTTGTGCTTACTTGCCAAACCACAAGATTTGGTGGGATCCTCTTAGGTTTCTTTTTTATTCCCAAACGTCTAAGACATCTTACTTAGGCCAGTGAAGACTCTAAAACTCGCCTTAATCCCCTTAATGCCCCCATAGCAACTTGAGCACTTTAACAACCTTGGCCACTCGGCCTAGCCCTACCTTAACCATGCCATTTAGGTACCACTTAAAAAATGCCAACTTAGGAATGAGTTTTAGACCCAACCAAAGCTACAGAACATCATGCAATAGCCAAGGGATGTTAACCGAAAGATTTAGATGTTCTTAGGGTGCCACAAGCTTGAGGGACTTAGGCCTTGGCGACACCATTGGTGATGTATCACCAAAAGAAACAACCCTTTAGTTTCCTAGAAGCTTGCAGGTGACACACCCTCAATGTTGGTGATGCATCACTGATGGTCTAACAGCATTTCATGCACTTATGCTATCTTGCACAAAACTTGCTCAATCTTTTAATCCCCAAAATTAATTCAAATAGGTCTTATTTCTACTTTATTCCAACATAAAATAATAAATTTCTATGGAATGTTTAAGCTAAATTAACTTGAACTCTTATCTCAAATTCAGCTACAAAGTAAGAATAAAACACATGCACTACAAGCACACTTAAGCTCAACTTAGCTCTCATGAGTTTCAGAATAAAAACCAACCTGATATGGCACTAAAAAAATTGAAATCAAGACCATTTCTAGCTACTCAATCAGCTTAGAACCAGGTTAATCCAAACCAAGAAGCTTACCTTAGGGTTTATACTAAAATGAAGCAAACGCACCAAGGATGAGTTTAAGGCTTCTTGATTTCACTTTGGGACCTTCAAATTTGCTAAAAATTTGTGGGATTAAGAGAGCATGTAGCAAGTGAGCTTCTAGAGAGGCAAAGCTAAGAAAATTGGGAAGCAAGAGATGGAGGATGGAGCTAAACCCTTGCCAAAATATCCCAACCACTCCACTAAGACATTTTGTTTGATTTCTTACTAATTGGCCCACAAGTTCTTTTTTTTTTTCAATATGGCCACTAGACACACACTCAAAACCTTTCCTCTTTTGTCCCAAAGAGTACTTTTATACCTCTTACACTTAGCCTCTTGGATACTTAAGTCACTTGAGACATAAATGGCTCTTTTGATCACTTAGTGCAATTTTTTGCACTTTTTCTTCAAATAATGGTTCTAAAAGCTAGAATAACTTATGGTCTTAAATTAATTAGTAAAAAATCCTTACATGACCTTAATTTCATCAAAATTATTTTCATGCCACTCGCTTAGGTAAAAATTACCATTTTACCCTTATGACTCTTTGGTGGCAAATCACACTCAGGAACTCATTTACTTTACTTAACTTGTCTCTCTTGCTTAACAAGATATTAATTTGAGGTATTTAAGTAAAAGTACTTAAACAAAACATACTTACAAGGTCAAAACTAATCATTGACTAGGAGAGTTGCCACACTAAACCCTAAATCTATATCCAATACCCTTAACCCCTTAAAAACCTTAAATCCTAATTTTATATCCCTAAACCCTAAAAAAAAATCCCAAACCCTAAATCCAAAAAAATTCTTTTACATGTACCCTAAACTCTAAAAAAATTCAAAACCTTGAAAAACCCTAAACCCTTAAATCAAATTAGCCACTGAAATGGCGACTACAGTTAAATTAGATGCCTAAGAGAATGACTAAAGGGCAACTGTAGTGAAATCTAGGAAAAAGTGACTGCAAAACGCGTGACTGAATGTAATCATGATTAAAAGATCACCTTTTTTATTCCAATTGATTAACGGCTGCTATGGCTAGTAATTGGCTTTCAGTCACCTTTTTCAGTCATGATTTTGCATTTATTGTGTATTGTTGGCATAAGAGCTTTCACCTAAGCCATGCATGTGGGACATAAGCGTCTTCAAGATTTTGCCAGCCAAATGTACTTTAGCTTCAATTAACCAACGTACATCCTTTGGGATACCTTTGTGGATCAAAACTCTTAATCTTTTACATCCAGCTTGGTGAATCCTTTTAAGAACATTTAAAGGGAGAGAAGGAAAGTATTTTTGTAAAACAGAAAGAACAAAATCCATGTTGAAAGAAACTAAGATAGAGAAGGGGAGAAAGATATAAGTTATTATGAGAAATTGATATAACTAACTTAATAGCCATAGAGTACTATATCAGCCATTTGTATCGGAAAAAAAGGAAAAAATTAAGAAAGAACATGAAAATAAAAGAAGAGAAATTTTTAAAAAAAAGAGAAAAAAATATTGACATTTACTTACCATGATCATTTTGAGGATCACTAAGACGAACAACTTTTTCCATCAATTCATAATTTCTCAACTCCTTAAGCTCATTTAGTTGCAACCTGCAAAATACACCAGCATCATCAAGATTTGAATTGAAAGCTTTTATAGCCCGGTAAATTTTATGTTCAAGTTCCATAGGCAAATGACAAGGTTTTTCATAAACTAACATATAGAAAGACATACCCAGTGATGTTTTAAAGTAGTGCAATAAGCCCAAAGTGCATCGGTTAATTTCAAAGACCAATTCTTTTTATTTTTGTTGGCTGTTTTTTCGATCTCCCTATTTATCAATTCTACTTGTCCACTTGTTTATGGGTGATAAGAGGTGGCAACTTTGTGTGTGATACCTTTTTTCTTCAGTAAGGATTCAAATGGTTTTTTACATAAATGTGTTCCCACATCACTTATTATGGCCTAAGAAATTCCAAATTAACTTAAAATATGTTCCTTTAAAAATTTAAGCACAATTTTATGATCATTATTCCAACAAGGAATTGCCTCCACCCATATTCACATATAGTCTACTATAATTAGCATGTACATAAATCCAAATCATGGTGGAAATGGTCCGATGAAGTCAATCCCCCAACAATAAAAAATTGCAATGGCAAGGATAGGAGTTGAAGGCATCAAGTTTCTTTTTAAAAGGGATCCTAATTTTTGACAATTTTTACATGTTTTATAGAATGCATGTGTGCCTTTGAATAATGAAGGCTAGTAAAATTTCAGTCAGCAAAATCTTTGTAACTGTTTTCTTTGACAAAAAAAGCCCCCCACGTGCCTCTAAATGACAAAGTTCAGTAACCTTTTTTTATCTCATTTTCAGGTATGTGTCTCCAAAATATCTGATCAGGGCAATACTTGAATAGATAAGAATTATCCCAGTAAAAGTTTTTCACCTCATATAGAAACTTCTTATCCTGGGCACTTTACTAGGCTAGCATCTATCTTATCACCAAGAAATTGACATTGTCAGCAAACCAAGATATTGTAGTGGTAGAAAATAAAAATTCATCAAGAAAACAATCATTTATGGGTGTAACCTTAATTGATGAATTAGTTGTCAGCCTTGACAAATAGTTAGCAACAATATTTTCGGTGCCTTTTTTATCTTTGATCATAATGTTAAATTCTTAAAGTAATAGGATCCAGTATATCAATCCCGGTTTATCATCTTGCTTTGATATGAAGTACCTGATAGTAGAATGGTCTATAAAAATTTTTTGTTGAACCAATCAAATAAAAATGAAACTTATCTAAAGCAAATATTATTGCAAGTATTTTTTTTTTAGGCATAGTGTAATTTATTTGTATATTGTTCAAAGTTTTACTTGCATAAAAAATTACATATGGTTTACCTTCCTTCCTTTGTCCTAAAACAGCACTAACTGAATAATCACTGACATCATATATTACCTTAAAAGGCAATAACCAGTCTAGGGGTTGCATGATCAAAAAGGATGTTAGAAGGCTAATTAACTTATCAAAAGAATTTTGATATTCTTGAGCCCATTCAAATGAAGCATCTTTCGCAAAAAGGTTGCAAAGAAGTCTACATATTGTATTGAACCCTTTAATGAACCTTCTGTAAAATCCTGTATGTCCCAAAATGGAGCAAACTTCCCTAACTATTTTTTGTGGAGGTAACCGAGCGATGAGTTCCACCTTTACTTTATCAACTTCAATTCCCTTGGAAGATACAACATGACCCAAAATAAGCCCAAAAGTGATCACCTAATTATATTTTACCCAATTTAGTACTAAGGTCTTTTTCTTCACATTTTTTAAAAAAATTTCCAAGTTTTCAAGAGCTTTATCGAAGGAATTTCCATATATGATTAAATCATCCATGAAAAATTCAAGATATTTTTCAATTATGTCACTAAAAATACTTAGCATACATCTTTGAAATGTTTCTGGGGCATTGCATAGCCCAAAAAGCAGACGTCTAAATGCAAAGGTTCTAAAAGGACATGTGAATGTGTTTTTTTCTTGGTCCTCAAGAGCTACTAAAATTTGATAATGACCTTAGTATCCATCAAGAAAGCAATAAAAAAGATTTACAGCTACCCTTTCTAAAATTTGATCGAGGGGGGTAAGTGGAAATAATCTTTTCTAGTGGCAATATTCAATTTCTTATAGTCAATGCAGATCATCCAGCTAGATGGAATTTGAGTTGGTAAATACTTACCTTTCTCATTTGTTACCACTTTAATATGAGATTTCTTTGGCACTACTTCGGTCAATGACCCATATTGGTTCCCTAGGGTCTTCGTATTCACCGACAAGAAACCTCTCATGATGTCCATCATAATCTCTATGGTTTCAGTCCTCATCATTTAGGAATGCCTTCAACTCTTTGCAATTCTCTATGTCATGTCCATAGTCCTTATGATACCAAAAAATACTTTCTACTGTCATTCAGCAATTTGCTAACAATGGGCCTAGTTTACTTAAATATCAAATCCCTAAGTTCTAGGGGAAACAGGATGTTTTCCCTGGTGCCCCTAAAGGGCATGTATGACTTGATCATCATTCACATTTCTTTCTATTTCCTTCTTCATGTTTCCTTGAATGGCCCTTCCCATACCTTTTTTCATTAGTTAGGCAATTCACACCTTCCGGTTGGATGTCAAGAAGTCATGGTTGTAAATTTCATCTTTGCTTAGAATAGCAATTTCTTGGATAGATCAAGAAAAACATAAATTTCAATATATGCCTTTACAAGGGCCAATAATTTGATTTCAAATGAAATTTTAAGTATCTAGAGTGCCTCAAAATTAAATCTTCTTAAATAATCCACTGTGTAATGATTCTTTTCTTGGTTGACATCTACGAGGTGGTTCACAAATTTTTTTTATAGGCAGCTTCCTATAAATTGCCTTGAAGTTTCCTAGGATAATTAATTGTACGAAACAAATCTCTCATTCTTTGGGGCTCCAAACCATGTTGAAGAAGCTTAAGAAAGTGTGTTGTTGAATGTCTTACACATAATCACTGTTAGTGTTGTGCCCAAAAGCCAGTCATGAGATGATTGTATTTTTGCACATTGAGTCATGATATTTTATTAAGGCATTAATCCAGCAATTATGTTTGTTGTTTTGTTCCTGCGTAACTTAACAAACATAATTGTAACCCTAGAATAATGATATTCTTAAAAGTCCCTGGTCTAGTATTATTGTGGAGTGGTTTGCAATAATACATAACGACTAGCATATGTGGAGACTAATATGAGATATGTAGTCTACATATGGGTACAAGTTGGAGAACTTGTGTACTGGACCGACCCACCATGAGAACACTACATGGATCGTTATATGAGTGTCATAAGTGATTCCCATAGTGATCATGGTATATGTAGTCCTTCGACCTAAGATCATCAAGGTTCCCTACATGTGAGTCACATACTTTGATACTTTCCTTTGTTGCTCGTAACTGAGTGAACTTGAAGGAGGTCATTGGGTATGTCACATATCATGCGGAGGGATTTGTATGATCAAGATGGGATTTGTCCCTCCTATGTAACGGGAGTGATATCTTCGGGCCCCTTGATAGAGTGAGACTTAGAAAATGCATGGCCATGCTCGGATGAGTTGATATACGATATCAATGTCATCAGTTTAAGTTAGTCTACTCGGTAATCAAGAAACCAAAGATTGGGCTATACGAGAGTGACACATTCCATGTCTCGTGCTTAGTCTTGATATCTTGGACAAAGGGACAATGGCATATATCGGTGATGATCATAAAGGTATAGTCGAATCATCGACAATCTTGTCACTTGGGTAGCAATGATGTGTTGCTAGACACCGCTCATTGCTTATGATCATAAATGTGATTTATGATCATTGCCAACGTGATAAGAGCCTATTGGGTCGCACACATAGAGCTATTTTGGATCATTAGAGTGCATGGGCTAATTATTTGGGTTATGGTTTCACTTTAATTTCGTATTAATAATGGGCCCAAAAGTTGAGCCATTATTAAGCCCGAAATTAAATCCTAATTGGATTAGGGCTTTGAAACCTATTAGGCCTGGAAGTTGAGTCTCACTATAAATACAACTTTTAAGTGAGAAATTCGCAGGTCTCCTTGCCCTAGCCTCCAAAAAGGACAGCCGCACTCTTCTCTTGCAATTCCTTGGAGGACGCAAGCTAGCACTGCGAGCGCAAGAGAAACGCATCTACCGGGACATGGTGGAAGCGTGGTGATCCCGAGAGGCTCGTGTGGATACCATAGAGAGCCTGAACACGTCAACTGTTCAGGTTTTGTGATTCGACTCTACAGTTGAGTGAGAGATCTCAATCGAAAATTAGGTATGAAAATTTTCGAACACCCGGTTTACCCCGTTTCACTTGGATCCTAGAGGGTTTCGGTTAAATTCCGCTGCGCTGTTTGGCTCCCGAAACCCAACAATCACATCATTAGCCCCTTCAAGACCTACATGATATATGTTTGTAGGTGATTTACAGGTTGGTCAAACTATCATACACATCTACCATTCATATCCAAAACCTCAAAGAGGTTGGAACATGTTGCATTTTGTCAACGAAGGGCAAAAAACACATGTAGCTATGTGTAACGGTGGCCCTCCTATTGGCTTCAACTCCTTGTTGAGCCATTCTATTATGTCATATAAGTGCCAGAAGATAGTTTTCTATTACTGATCTTCAATTGTTCTCAAATCTTATCATTCTAGCATTGGTCCCTAATAGATAAACTCCTAACATTTGCATCTGTAAGACCTTGTTGGTGTCTCTTGATAACTTTATCCATCTTCCAAAAACTAAGGGAAAGCACTTTACAACCCCCATCTCAGTTGTTCTCTCAAGTCCTCCAAGACGAAATGCTTGAGAACATTAAACTAGTAATTAGTGATGGGCACATTAAACTAGTAATTAGTGATCCACCCTTGTCCTAGCATTATCCACAACCTATTCTTAGCCAATGTCTGTAGGTATACATGATCTTTATGTTTCTACTATATTTCATAATTTTTTTTCTTTCCTATAGATGGTGCTTTGCTGATGTTCAACAAAGATTATGGCCTCGAGAAATAATGGAAGTATTGGAACCCATAATCAAAATAAGGTTAAAGGTCTCTTGAGTTGTATGTTTGGGAAATACTCTTCAATGCCTAAGTCAACAATAGGACCTAAAGGTAAAAAATATGAGATTTAGAATAGTGATGCAAATGTACCTTGGGTTTTCCATAATTCCTTCATATAAGTACAATTCTTTACCTGCCAACTCAAGAATTTTTTATTAAGTAAGATTTTAATCCTATTAATTGGAAATATATAGGAGATTTGATTTCCAAATTTGTCTTAACCTCTTAACTACAGATTTGGGTCTTTCCTTAATGAGCCCATGAGTTCTTGTCCAATGGATATGGATTATGGGCTTGAGGCTAATATAGAGCTAGGTGTTATGGAAAAAGAATATTTTTTTTTAGAAGACAACCTCTCATAAGGTTTTCATTTGGAATGAAGTAACCTCCTTGATCAATCTATCTGTGATAAGCCTCCACTTGTCACATGATTTGATAGTGGGAGGGCATGTGCAGGCCTCATTTCCTAGCTTGATTCGGCCATGTATGATGACTGACACTCATAACGTTTGCCTTTGCTTTACACTTGCCTTAATGAGCTGTCTCTTACTACAAAAATACAAATCCATAGTTGCAGGTAGGCTAAAGCAGTAACGTAAAATCGCTTTAGATTTCTAAGACATGCACTAGTTGGAAGCAGCTCACTCTGACCGTTTCATATATCACTTTAAAATAATGGTGATAGTGTAAATTAATGGAAAATTTAGGCAAGTTTGGAAAAAGAAAAAGAAAATAAAGTTGGGGAATTTGTAAAAAAAATATTGGTAAAATTTTTGCCAAACCCATTCACTCTCTCGATCACCCTCTCATTCTCTCTGCCTTTCCTCTTCATGCGTCTCTCTGATTCTCCACTACTTGCCTCACCGATTCTTTGTCCCTCACTGTCTCTAATTCCCTTTGTTAATCCTACCTCTAACAACACTCTTGGAAGATCCAATCGGCAATGCATCTGAGAATAACAAAGAAGTCAGGTTACCTCCGAGAAGTACCAACAGCCGATGCCTCTTAGATCAACCAGTTACTAGCAAACTATGTTGTGCAGTTGGCAAGGATTTGAGTGTTTAATCACTCTCTGCTTTTGTTTCAATGACAATTGGTGACAGCAACCTGTCTCTCAGCCTTTCTGATTCTTGCCCTTTGCTCGATATCACTCCTTCTGTCGTTACTCGATTAATTATTGTAATTCTTAATCTGTCATTCTCCATTAGTTGATTAATCTCTTTCTCTCATTATTCACAATATATTCATTACATTGCAAGAAAATGACAAGGGTTAGACAAGGTCAGTTGCCAACTCCATGGTGAGTAGTAACATCTTTAGATTTTTAACCTATTTGAGACATCATTGCCTTAAGTTTCTAGTTGTACAGAAATCAATTTTGGACTCTGTTGGGATTTTATTCTTGTTGGTAGATGTAAAAGTGCTTTTATGTCTCTTGAATTCTCACTGCAATAGTAATCCTCTTTATTTTTTAAAGGGTTAGACAAGGTCAGTTGGATTGTTGAGTTTAGAATGGTAGACTTTGTTTATTGACCTTATTTTTCTAGGCATTATTTGTTGCACTTAATAGTCTTAGAGCTTCCTGACCATTTAGTTGTTTCACTTAATAGTGTGGGAGTTTTCTAGGCAATATTTATTGCACTTGCAGTTGCATTTAGGCTGTGTTTGATGCATGATTACAAATAAGGGGAGCTAAGGTCAACATAGCCTTTGAGGTTATAAAAATGATTGCACAAAAGTGATAAGTTCCAGTAAATATAGATTTTGGACCTTAAATTAACAATTACTACAAATTTTAATCATCTAACTAAAGTTTACTCAATTAGTTCTAGAGTTTACACGCGTTAAAATACATAAACATACACACAAATACATTGCTAGTTAGCACAAATTCTTTAGATAAAGTTTTACTTGTAGGACATGTGTGTGTATATATATATAAGTTCCATTGGTTGAGTTGTGGTAATTAGAATATGGGAAGGTTAATTAGAAAGTAAAGGTACATAACCTTAATAGTTGATTAAATATTTGTTGCACTTTTAATTGTACTGTTCATTTTGCTTTTATTATTAACCATCCTTTTTTTTTCTTGTTGAAGTTACTATAGGGCCCAACGAGCATATCTAAGACATCCAATTTGCCTTCACTTCTTTCATGTGCAAAACCAAATAAAAAACAAAGAAGGTGAGCCTTTTTTTGTTGCTGCCTAAAGCTTAGGCATTTTTTCCTTGTGAGAATATTTGTTGCCAGCTCTAGTTACTCGAAAATTAGAAGAACAAAAGAAAGACTTCAAAATAAAAGCCTAGAAGGAAAACAAAAACAACAAGAACAAAATGGTTCAATTTTGTAAAATTTTATAGAGCCTTTTTGCTAGCATCAATTATTAGATAAAAGTAGATGATGGGAGGTTATTGTTTGCTAGCAAGACATAAGACTTTAACAAATAAAAAATTTATATAGTAGATAGGCCATAAGCCTTTGCTATGATAGAAGGAATAGATAGAGTTTATGATTCCCAATAAAAATATGTACTAACTATTTATGTGCCTGTGAGTCATGTGACTAGTATCCAATCTCTGTCTCTTTTTTTCTCTTAAAAAGGAGAGTTGATTAAAAGATGTTATTAATGGGGGAAAATGGGAATAGGATGGGAAGTCCTTAACAAAAGCTACAATAAACTATATGATGGAAATGGGTGTTGGGAAAGCTGTGAACTAAATATCCTAGCTATTAATACTTGAAAAACAACCTCTAGTCCTTCTCAAAAGCAATGAGAAAAACAAACAAATGAAGGCGTAAACCTTTAGAGTTAGTTTGGATTACAATTTTTTAAAAAGAAGGGAAGGGAAGGCTTGAACCTTATACCTGATAACCTTGCAATTTTTGTAACAGTTTAATACTTAATTAAGTAAAAAACAATAGTAACATGGTCCCATAGTCACTTCAAAGCTAATAATAATCTGAAATTTTCTAAGTTCCCTCAAGGGAATTTTCTTGAATTTTAAGTTTTGGTAAGTAACTACTTCATCGATTAGAACACAATAGCAAACAAAAATGTTTGTGAATTGAATTAAGAACTCAAGTAATTTAACCAAAGTAAGGATTTGAGGCATAAACATATAATTATAAAATATGTATAAATGTATACAGGACCTAGATAACCCAATTTTATTCATAATTTCCTTAGAAACCCGAGCTATAATAGCAAAACAAAATTAGTTAAAGAACTATAGGTCTGGTTTGAGGATGGGTCCGTGACTACTAGTTGAATTACCTTGCTCAATCATGTTTATAGACTTTTGTTCTTTTAATGGTTTGAGGTTGGGTTTTGGGAGCCAAATAGTGCAATGAAATTTAATCGAAACCATCCAGGATCCAAGTGAAATGGGGTAAACCGGGTGTTCAAAAATTTTCATACCTAATTTTCGGTTGAGATCTCTCACTCAACTATAGAGTCAAATCACAAAACTTGAATAGTTGACGTGTTCAAGCTCTTTATGGTATCAACATGAGCCTCTCGGGATCACCACACTTCCACCACATCTCGATAGATACGTTTCTCTTGCGCTCGTAGTGCTAGCTTGCGTCCTCCAAAGAATTGCAAGAGAAAAGTGCGATGTCCTTTTTGGGAGGCTAGGGCAAGGGGACCTGCGAATTTCTCATTAAAAGTTGTATTTATAGTGAGACTCAACTTCCAGGCCTAATGGGTTTCAAAGCCCTAATCCAATTAGCCTTTAATTTTGGGCTTAATAATGGCTCAACTATTAGGCCCAATATTAATACGAGATTAAAGTGAAACTATAACCCAAATAATTAGCCCATGCACTCTAATGATCCAAATAGCTCTATGTGTGCAACCCAATAGGCTCTTACCACATTGGCAATGATCATAAATCACAATTATGATCATAAGCAATGAGCGATGTCTAGCAACACATCATTGCTACCCAAGTGACAAGATTGTCGATGATTCGACTAAACCTTTATGATCATCACCGATATATGCTATTGTCCCTTTGTCCAAGATATTAAGACTAAGCACGGGACATGGAATGTGTCACTCTCGTATAGCCCAATCTTTGGTTTCTTGATTACCGAGTAGACCAACTTAAACTGATGACATTGATATCGTATATCAACTCATCCGAGCATGGCCATGCATTTACAAAGTCTCACTCTATCAAGGGGCCCAATGATATCACTCCCGTTACATAGGAGGGACAAATCCCATCTTGATCATACAAATCCCTCTGCATGATATGTGGCATACCCAATGACCTCCTTCAAGTTCACTCAGTTACAAGCAACAAAGGAAAGTATCAAAGTTTGTGACTCACATGTAGGGAACCTTGATGATCTTAGGTCAAAGGACTACATATACCATGATCACTATGAGAATCACATATGAGACTCATATAATGATCCATGTAGTGTTCTCATGGTGGGTTGGTCCAGTACATAAGTTCTCCAACTTGTACCCATATGTAGACTACATATCTCATATTAGTCTTCACATATACTAGTCGTTATGTATTATTGCAACCCACTCCACAATAATACTAGACTAGGGACATTTGAGAATATCATTATTCTAGGGTTACATTTATGTTTATTATGTTACGCAGAAATAAAACAACAAACATAATTGTTGGATTAATGCCTTAATAAAATATCATGACTCAAGGTGCAAAAAATACAAACATCTTATGATTAGGTTTTTGGGCACAATACTAACAATCGCCCACTTTCACTAAAAGCCAATCATCGATGTATCTAATACCGATGGACCTAGAATGGCTATCATGCTTCTACTGTGTAAGGGGCTTTGTCAGTGGATCAACAATGTCACTGTCTGTGGAAGTCATGCATATCCTTACATCACCCCTCTCGATGATCTCCCTGATGAGATGATAGCGTCGAAGTATGTGTTTGGATCACTAGTGAGATCGAGGTTCCTTAGCCTGTGCGATTGCTCCATTGTTTTCACAATAGAGCTCTATCGGGTCGGCAATGCTTGGAACCACTCCAAGTTTAATGATGAACTTCTTGATCCAAACTGCCTCCTTCGCAGCATCAAAGGCGACAATGTACTCAGATTTTATTATAGAGTCAGCTGTTGTCTCTTGCTTTGAACTCTTCCAGCTCACGGCACCACCAGCAATACAAAATACATAACCAGATTGTGATCTAAAATCATCCTTATCGGATTGGATGCATGCATCGGTGTAACCCCTTACAATGAGCTCATCTTTACCTCGAAAGACCAAGAATGCATCCTTAGTCCTTTGTAAGTACTTAAGGATGTTCTTAATAGTTGTCCAGTGACTCTCACCAGGGTTCGATTAGTACCTAGGCATCATGCTTAAGGCATATGAGACAACGGGACAAGTCCATATCATGGCATACATGATAGATCTAATTGCCGAGGCATATGGAATCTTACTCATGCACTATCTCTCCTCGGGTGTACTCGGACACTAAGATCTAGAAAGACTTATACCATGTGACATGGGCAAGAATCCTTTCTTGGAATCTTGCATGCTAAACCTCTTTAGCACCTTGTCAATGTATGTACTTTGACTTAGGCCAAGAAGCTTTCTAGATATATCTCTATAGATCTTGATGCCTAACACATAAGCAGCTTCACCCAAGTCCTTCATAGAGAAACATTTCCCTAGCCAAGTCTTCACAGACTATAGCTCAGGAATGTCATTCCCGATGAGTAGTATGTCATCTACATACAACACTAAGAAGACAATAGCACTCCCACTAACCTTCTTGTAGACACAAGGTTCATCTTCATTTTTGATAAAACCAAACTCTTTGATTGCATCATCAAAATGAAGATTCCAACTTCGAGAAGCTTACTTCAGTCCATAAATGGACCTTTGCAACTTGCACACTTTATTGGCATTCTCAGGAGTAACAAAACCCTTAGGTTGTGTCACGTACACATCCTCAAGTAGCTTTCCATTTAGGAATGCAGTTTGACATCCATTTGCCATATCGCATAATCATAGCGTGCAACAATAGCGAACAAAATTCTGATGGATTTAAGCATAGCAGCTGGTGAAAAAGTTTCATCATAGTCAATACCATGAATTTGCTTGAAACCTTTTGCAACCAATCGTCCCTTAAAGGTAATCACATTGGCATCCATGTCAGTTTTCTTCTTGAAAACCCATTTACACCCTATGGGTTTCACCCCTTCAAGTGGGTCAACCAAAGTCCATACTTTGTTTTCATACATGGATTCCATCTCGGATTTCATGGCCACTAGCCACTTCTCATAGTCGGGCCCCGACATAGCTTGTTGGTAGGTTGTGGGCTCATCCTGATCCATGAGCATCACATCATCAGTGTGAGTCATGAGAAATCCATATCTCTCAGGCTCGCGCTGAATCCTACCAGACCTACGTGGGCTCTGTGTTACAGGAACAGACTCTTGAACCACAACATCTTGTGGTGTCTGTTCAGGTTCTATTTCAAGTTCGATATCTCCTTGTTGTTCTTGAATTTCTTCAAGTTCTACTTTCTTCCTACTAGTTCCTTTAGAGACAAACTCTTTCTCCAAAAAGACACTAGTTCGAGCAACAAACACTTTTTGCTCAAAAGGATTGTACAAATAGTAACCCTTTGTTTGCTTGGGATACCCAACAAAAAGGCATTTTTGAGATTTGGGCCCTAGTTTGTCAAAGGATTGACGTTTCACATAGGCGTCACAGCCCCAAATCTTCATAAAAGACAAATTGGGATGCCTCCCACTCCATATCTCATATGGTGTCTTTTGAACCGATTTAGATGGAACTCGGTTTAGTGTAAAAGTGGCTCTATGAGTCCTAGTAAGTCATTAGCCCTTTCACTATGTATGAGTCCTAGTAAGTCATTAGCCCTTTTACTTTTCCCTGTGAATGGGGCTCTGGTCATCTTGCCCAACAAATATGACTCACATGTCTCATATGATTCAAAATCAAATGAGTCCAATAGTCTATCCTTATGGAGCTTGGATATGTAGGTCTCGTTTATATGGCCCAAGCAACAGTGCCAGAGATAGGTCGGGTTTGAATCATTTAATTTGACCTTCTTAGATTCACATTATAGATTGAATCTTCGAGGTCTAGAACATACAACCCATTGCTAAGTTGAGCACTGCCATAAAACATTTTGATGGCCTGCAGCGGCTTCATCATGTGTCATGGTATGAGTAGGGAGAACTTCTGATGAAGGAAGGTACTTTGAGAGGAGATTCCACAGTTGAGGACGCCTGAAATACTTCAGAAAACACAGGTTAGGAGGTCCCCGGTGTATATTTCCGGGGAGGAGCCTCCGACGCCCAAGTCAGTATTTTCAGATAACTGGATTATGTGCCCTTTTGTGTATTCCAAGAGAACTTTTTATCTTACCTCTCTTTTAGGATGCTTTCTGTGTATTTTATATAGGGGGCGTGCAGAAACCGTTCCCTTCTTGTGGTCCTCCCAGATTATGACACGTGTCCGGCGGGATCCGATCCCTGCTTTTCTGGGAGCAAATGGACGTTTATCCCAGCCAAAGTCGCTGAGCTGGCAGCCTAGTCATTCTGAGGGTGCCGTCTCGAGGAGTCCCTCTGATGGCGTGTCTCAGAGGTAGCGTGTCAGAATGTACTTGGGGGACGACTTTATAGAGAGGTGTCAGAGGCTCCTTAAATGCTTTGTTCGTACCTTCCGAGGTTACTCTAACATCTCGAGGCACATATTTCCCGAGGGTGGTTCCTCTAAGGGGTACTTCTGTTTCCGAAGAGGGCTCAACCGCTCTACCGAGGTTGGTCATTCCACTGCCTAAGAGAGCGAACTCCCTACACTGGGTCATGGGGATCGTTTATCCTTCTGACCTCGGCTGGCAGTTTCCCTCTGGCGAAGTCGGTACTCCATCAAGTTTGGGAGCTCGGCCATTGATGACAACTTCGGCGATCACATGCCACCTTCTAGAGGGCCGGTACCTCGGCTATCACATGCCCCCTTCCAGAAAGCCGGAGCGGATGCTTCGGCTATGTTTTTGCGAAGGTCCCTTTGCCGGTCTGGCGGCTGAATCTTTTCCTGGAATTTGAGCTCCTCAGGATGCTCATTACTTTTTTCTTTTTGCTTTTTCTGCCGCGAGTCTGTCAATCATCGCGTCCTTTGGCCAGGTGTGTCAGTCATGGGTGATCGTGCCTGGGTTTTCACGATGTTAGAGAGACGTGCCCTGGTTCTTCACGCCGTGTGACACGTGTACACCATTGGATGGTGAAACAGTTATGCGGGTTATGTCATTTACACCTCTTTGCCTTCCAGGAGTAATAATGAGGCAGTTCCATTTTCAAAGGGTGATTATGACGACGCTTCACTTACCCTTCTTTGGTCTATATAAGCTTTTTTAGTCCTTTCTTGTCTCACTCTTTTGCTTTTAGCTCTCGTCTGTTCTAGAGCCTTTTCTTGCCCTTTTCCTCTTTCCGGCGGTGATTCTTGCGGCGGGGGGACTTCCGGCGATTCTTTGCAGCGGCGCATCGCAACTGAGGCTTTGGCAACTCTTTGGTGGGTGTTCTTTTTGTGTTTTGTTGTTGTTCCCCCTTCTTTATCCCAAAGTCATCTCTCTCTTTCTCATTTTTCAAAAAATTTCAAACCCAACTCCATTAAGTCCGATTCCATTGATGACTATGCGCCCTCCTTCTGGGAATCTTGCTTCCCTTGAAACTTATCCTTGTTCCACTACCTCAGAAAATATGGAAAAGTGGGTGGCCAAGTACTACCTCCCTTCTTATATCACACCGAGGTTACCCATTAAGGGATCTTATGGCTACGCAGCTTCTCTGGGGGAGGTTACAGTTTACCGAGCTCAGCTGACAGCTGGTCTTCGGTATCCCCCTCATTACATGATATGTGAATTCTGTGATTTCCACGGCATTGCCGTGAACCAACTCACCCCCAATTCTTACTCTTACTTCAATGCCTTCCTCTGCATGTGCGGGGTGTTCGGTATAAACCCCCACTTCACCTTTTTTATGCAATACTACAAACTTCACCCGGTCCCGAAGGGTGGCTTTTACTACCTCCTTCCCCGAGGGTTCGGGAGTAAGAAGTTCATGTTTACCTTTGACAATAAGGACAGCTGGCGAGGGTGGCAGAAGAAATTTTTCTTTCTCCGAGTTCCCGAGTCTTGGGGATATGTGCCTATGATATGGGCTTCAGGAACTTTAGAGGCCGACGTCGTCGATCCCCGGAAGCTCCTCACTCCGGTATCGTTTGTCGATTTTAACGACTTCGACAAACGTATTCGGTCAGTGTCGGACTGGGACTCCGGGGCTCCTTTGCGTTCACCCTACCCCTTTCCCATTAAGTGGGATCTTATGTCCGAGGAAGTTCTTCGGGAACTGGGAGTGATAACTGCTCACAAGAATGACCTCGACATGCCCGTGCCTGTTCTTCCGGGGAAGAAAGCCTGGATAGTCCTGCTCCTTCGGCGTAAAATTTCTTATTAGGCTTTTTCCGAGAGTAAGTCATCTTCCAGGGTTTGGTTTCTGGTTTTTCTTTTGGACTTACACTGATATTTTACCTTTTTGCAGAGATGGGAGATCAGTCTGCTGAGTTTTATAAATCACTCTTCGACAATCAGGCTGATGCCCCAAGGCATCTTCGTTTGCTGTCATGTTGACAGGTGGAGAGACTTCCTGAGGAGGCGAGCGCCTGGAGCTCTGGTTTCCCAGCTGAGTGTGCCTGAAAAGCTCAAAGAAGAGGTTAGGAGGTCCCCGGTTTGCTTTTCCGGGGAGGACCCTCCGACGCCCAAGTCAGTTTTCTGAGTGAAGGTGGAGGAAGAACACTAAGGGATCAAGTGTCTTGCCTGTTTTGTGGTTTCTCAGAGGGAGGAAAATGCCCATCCTTTGCCCAGTCCCTTTTCCTAGTATTTATAGGAGTAGATGGTCCGTTCAGATCATGACACGTGTTCGGTCGGATTTGATCTGTGCTTTTGGACCTAGGGGACAGGCAGCCGTTTGCAGCCTCCTTTAGCCCTGGACCCGGACAGGTTGTGTCAGGACTGGGGCGGCTGCGGCGTGTCAGTTCGCCGTTCTGATGTGACGTGTAGGGCTTGTGGGCGACATGTCAGAGGCTCCTTAAATGCTCATACCGTACTCCCGAGGTCCCCTGGGCGAGGTCGCCCTTCGGTGCGTGCACCCTCTTCGGATTCTATCCGTCCTTCGGTGTGAGCACCTCCTTCGGGATCTATCCCATAGTTCTGGGAGTTCCCTTGATGAACACCTTCTTCGGGACTCACACCCATAGTTCGGGGATTCCCTTGTTCAGGTGTTTCTTGTTCGGGGAAGATCCTCTTCGGGGCCTCTGCCTTCGGGGAGATTCTTCCTTGCTTCAGAGAGATGGCTCTCTTACCTGAAGACGGTCAGTCCCCCTCGATGGAGACGGTGTTGTCCTCGGAATTCCTGACGAGCTAACCAAAGTCTCGAGCTCATAGTGTTTGACTTCGCACCTTCCGAGGTCAGTGAAAAGATCCTCTCTTGGGTGACGTCAGACTCCTCGGCCAATATTCTGGCAGGGAGTTACTACCGAGGAGGCAATAGCCTTTGGCTATCACAGGCCCCCCTCCGAAAAGCCGAAGTGAGAAACTTCGGTTCATCGGTTTTCGGGTCCTGTGGCTATGATATCTGCGCCGAAGACGCCTTCTTCTGCTTGTTGCGATGGGCAGCATTTTTGCGTCCTCGAGGTGCGAGAAGATAGGCTGTCCCTGTGCCGAAGATACACCCTCTGCCCGAAGTCACAGGCTGTCTCTTGGTATCCTCGTGTCGAGGGAAAATAGGATAACCTTGTACCGAAGATAGACCTTCTGCCCGAAGTCACAGGCTGTCTTTTGGTGTCTTCGAGGTAACCTACTTTTTTGCCTTTATAGGTCTGCTCATGCGTCGCGTCCTGCGTCTAGCGGAGTCAGTCTAGGGCGGCGCCTCTAAACCAAACGATGTCAGAGGGCGTGCTCGACGTGATGGGTGACACGTGGCACGTTCGCTGCTCGATGACTGACACGCGGCACGTTTGCTGCGCGATGGCTGACACGTGGCGCACTATTACTGGGTGAGAATGCACTGAGTACGCAGGCGCGACTTTTCAGGCTCACTTAGCAGTTATGGCGACGCTTCGCCTTCCGAGGGGTACTAATGACGACGGTTCACCTGGCCTTCTCGGCCTATATATACCAGTCCTGTCATAACCCTCTTTTTGCTTCTGCTTTTGCTTTCTTCTGCCTTCTAATTCTCTCCCGATTTTCCGCGGCGGTTCTCCTTTTTCAGGCATTTTTCCGACCACTTTTCACGACGGCTTCCAGAAATCCAGATTCCGGCAAGACCCTTGGTGGGTTTTAGTCCTTTTGCTTTTTTCCAAAGCTTTTTCTTTGTTTTTCCCGAACTCGTTTTCATCATGCCTGTTCCCGAGAGTTGGCAACCTCTTCTTTCTCACCCCTGCTGCACTACTCCGGCAAAGCTAGCGAAATGGAAGAAAAAGTTTTTCTTACCCTCTTACTCTGTGACGAGGTTGCCCCGTCCTTACTGATTTCCTTTCTCCAACCGAAGTGATGAAATCACCGTTTTCCGAGCCCAATTGAAGGCCAGACTACGGTATCCCCCCCGGAGATGGTTAGCGCGTTCTGCGACTTCCATGGCATTGCCGTTAACCAGCTCCCACCGAACTCGTACTGTTATTTTAACGCCTTCCTCTGTATGTGCGGCGTTTTCAAAATAAAACCTCACTTTGTAGTTTTTCTTCAGTACTACAAGCTCTTCGTGGTCCCGAAGGGTGGCTTCTACTTTATGCTACCTCAGGGATCCGGGAGCAAAAAGTATATGTTCACCTTTGCCACCAAAGACAGCTGGCGAGGGTGGCAACAAAAATTCTTTTTCCTGAAGAAGTCGGAGACTTGGTCGCACTTCCCGACAAAGTGGGCTCAGGGGAGGCTCAAGATGGATGTTGTTGACCCGAAGATACTGCTAGACGCCGATGTAGCACCTATCTTTGAGGACTTCGACAGGCGCATCCGGGCCGTCTCTGACTGGGCTGCCGAGGTCCCTCCTCGTGCCCTTTACCCGTTTCCGATCAACTGGAGGCTCATGACCGAAGAGGTCCTTCGGGAACTCAAGGTGGTAAAGGAGCATGAGACAGACCTCAATATGCCGAAACCGGCTTCTTCGGGGAAGGACTCCTGGCTCGTGAAACTCCTTCGGGGGAAAGAGACTTATGAGTCTTTTTACGAGAGTAAGTTACTTTCTCATTTTTCCCTTCATGACTTCATCTTGGACTTACACTGATCTTCTTTTTCTTTTTTCAGAGATGGGCGACGACGCGGCTGCCTTCTACAAGGCTCTTTTTACCGGGCAGGCCGAGAGGGGCGAACAGACAAAGAAGGCCGCCTCTCGGAGGCGGAAACAGACTTCGGGCGGCCCTCCTTCCAAACGGGCAAAGAAAGCTGCTCCTTCCTCTCTTCCGCAAATTCCGGAGGAGGTAGGCGAGGAGCCCGAGGACCCTGCCGCCCCTTTGCCCGAGGTTCCTTCTGCCGACGTCCCTTCTTCCGACGTCCTTCCTCAAAGCCCCACGCCTTCGCATGCTCTTCTGGAGGGCGATGGGGAGGAGACCCCTTCTGCCGAGGAGCGGCGTCAAATAAAAGGCAAGGGGATCTCTACTGAGGCGACGTCGATTCTTGACGACGACGTTACCGAGGTGCCAGCAGGTTTGCACTTTTGTCGAATCAACCTTTTGTTTTTTGCAAATCCTTAAGACTTTTCTGGCCTTAACTAATTTTTCTGCCTTATTGTGCAGCGGAGGTGGCCGCTCCTGACTGGGTTGCCGAACACGCCCGCAAGAGGGCCCTTCGGGATGCCAAAGTCCCAGCAGGGAAAGTTCCGAAGGAGCCGTTCTGGACGTTCACGGAGGACATGGATATGTACTCCGAGGACTGTCCTGAGATGGCCAGGCAGATGTGCAAAGGGGTGCTTACCGAGGCCTCTTACAAGGCCCTGGCGGCGGCTTACCCAGGTGACAACTCTTTGGCCGCCAAACTCACTGAACATGCCGCCCAGGTACGCTTCACTGTTTTCTCAGTGCCAATTTCACCTTTGCTTTTTATTTAGCATCATTTTCCCTTTGTTTGCTTTTTTGCAGTTGATGGGGTATGCTGGGTTCCTCCGAGTTCGGGTGGCTCGGGAATCAGAAAGGAGGGCGTCACTCTGGGACGCTTACACCAAGACGAAGGCCCAGTGTTCGGCGCTGGAAGCCGAAAATGCTCAGCTGAAGCAGTCTTCGGAGAAGGAGGTTGCTGAACTTCGGGAGGGGTTCAAAAAAGAGAAGGAGGAACTTCAGAAAGACACCTCCCAGAAACTTTCCGACATCGGTTCTCGAATGGCGGAGCTGACCTCGACCGTTGAAGCGATTCAAAAGGATAAGTCAGAAAGTGACGCAATCCTTGCGAAGACGCTCGAGGAAAAGGCCCAGCTCGAAGCCGAGGTCGCATCTCTGAAGAAGCCTTCAGAAGAGAAGAAGAAGATGAAGGGATTGAGGAGAAAGCTCAAGGATCTGGCGAAGGATTACGCGGATCTGGAGAAGGACTACGCGGATTTGGCGGTCAAGAAGCGGGAGTCCGATGATATGACGAAGTTGGGCTTTCAAGACGGCTTCTGCCTTGTCCGGCACCAAATTCTGCAGAAGTTCCCAGATTTTGACCTCTCCTTCCTGGAAGGCATGAACATCCCCAAGGAGCCTCGGTGGACTTGGTCCAAGATCGAGCACTTGAAACTGCCTCCTTGTCTCCCGGCGTCGAAGGCTACTGACAAAAGCACAGAGGCTGGCAGTTCTCAAGACGCCGAGGTTCCTTAGTTTGTACTAGGGCCCTTTGTCTTCATTTTCTTCTTCTTTTTTGTAGTCTTTCAGCAACTTTCTTCTCTGTAAGCACTCTTTGGCTTAATAGATACAACTTTGGCTAAGTATTTTTTGCCAGATTCTTTTGTTTCCCTCTGTCCCGAACATAATTCGCTCGAGAGACTTCGGAAAACCATACTTTTGCTTTCCTTTGTCCCGAACATATTCGCTCAAGAGACTTCGGAAAACCATACTCTTGCTTTCCTTTGTCCCGAACATATTCGCTCAAGAGACTTCGGAAAACCATACTCTTGCTTTCCTTTGTCCCGAACATATTCGCTCAAGAGACTTCGGAAAAACTTACTTTTGCTTTCCTCGGCGATTGCTTTCGTGAGACTCTTGTTTTGTACTTCTTCAGAACTTTTTACTTAGACAAATTTTTCCAACTTGTGGAATACAACTTTCCCACCGAACTTTTTAGGCATAGAATTTTTTCAAGGCCTCTGAGTGCCAAGTATTTTTTAATTCTATGCCTTCGGCATCACCGAGCTTATAAACTCCTTTTCGTACTTCGGCAAGTACCAGGTAGGGTCCTTCCCAATTTGCGCGAAGTACCCCGTGGGACGGCTTTCGGGGTGCAAATTCAGCCTTTCGGAGAACGAGGTCTCCCTTCTTTATTCCTTTTGGCCTGGCGCGTAGGTTTATGGCTGCTGCCACTCTTTGCTGGAAAGCTTTTCTTCTCAGCTCGGCTACTTCTCTGTGTTCGCCGACGAGGTCGAGCTTGGTTCTCAGGCCGAGGTCATTTCCTTTTTCATCGAACACTTGGACTCGTATTGACGGTTGTACTACCTCGACGGGGATGATGGCCTCTGTACCGAAGACGAGTGAAAAGGGCGTTTCCCCTGTGGCTCTTCGGGGTGTCGTTCGGTAGCTCCATAACACGCTTTGGAGTTCTCCTGGCCATTTCCCTTTTGCTTCCCTCAGTCTCTTTTTCAGACCATCTTTTATGGTCCTGTTGGATACTTCTACCTGCCCATTACTTTGGGGGTGAGCTACTGGGGCGAAGTGCATCTTTGTCCTGAGGTCGCTAATGAACTCTTGAAATCCTTTGTCTACGAACTGGGATCCATTGTCCGCTACGAGTACCCTCGGTATGCCAAATCTGCATACGATGTTTTTCCATACGAACTTCTGCACTTCTTTTGCCGAGATAGTTGTCAGAGGTTCTGCCTCGACCCACTTAGAGAAGTAGTCTACTGCTACTACGCAGAACTTTACGCCTCCAGGCGCCGTTGGGAGTGGCCCAATGAGATCTATGCCCCAAACTGCGAAGGGCCAAGGATAGTCTGCCGAAGTCACGAACTCTGAGGGTGTTCTTTGGATGTTCGCATGTCTCTGGCAACTACCACATTTCTGGACGAACTGCTTGGCGTCCTTTCTCAGGGTAGGCCAGAAGTATCCTTGGCGAAGTATCACTGCTGCCAGGGCGTCGGTTCCGATGTGCGAACCACAGGCACCTTCGTGAACTTCTTCGAGGATCATTTCAGTATCCTCTTCACTAACACACCTCTGTAGTGGATTTGCATATCCTTGCCGATATAGTTCTTCTCCAATTAAGAAGAAACGTCCGGAGCGCCTTCGCACTTTTGCGGCTTCGCTGGGGTCTTCGGGGAGTGTGTTGGTTGCGAGATACGTTTTGATTGGTTCTTTCCATCCTTTCCCCGAGGTCGCTATGCTTAACACCGCGATGCTGGGGTGGCTTAGCACCTCGGTGCAAGTTTTGGATTTCGCCAAACAGTCTGCCTCAGCATTTTCCCGTCGGGGTACGTTCTCGATTTTCACGACGTCGAACTCCCGAATGAGCTTTGTTACCAACTCATGGTATTTCGCCAAGGTCGGGTCTTTCGCGCCATAGTCCCCTGCCATTTGCCGGACCACCAGCTGGGAATCACTATGGGCTTTCAAGTTTCTCACGCCAATTTTTCTGGCCAGGCGTAATCCTGCTATGAGGGCCTCATACTCGGCCACGTTGTTGGTGGCGTTGAAACTGAACTTGATGGCCTTCATTACTTCTAGGCCTTCGGGGCCTCTGATAATCACTCCAGCTCCCTGGTGTTCGGATCCTGAGGCCCCGTCAACATATAACGTCCATTCTGGCTCGTCTTCGCCCGAAAATGAATGTCCCTCCTCGGTGTTTGGTACTTCGGCGATGAAGTCTGCCAAAGCTTGAGCTTTTATAGCTTTCCGGGGTTCATACGTGATGTCGTGTTCGCCAAGCTCTATACACCACTTGGAAAGCCTTCCCGAATGATCAACTTTCCTCATAACATCCCGTAGAGGCAGGGTACTTCGGACAATAATGGGGTGAGCCTGAAAGTATGGCCGTAGCCTCCTTCCTGCAAGTACCAAGGCATATATAGCTTTTTGAAGCAAAGGGTACCTGACTTCGGCGCCATGCAGGGACTTGCTGACGTAGTAGACCGGCCATTGCTTTGGCCCTTCTTCTTTCACGAGGACCGAGCTCACAGCTTTTTTCGTGACGGCGAGGTACAATACGAGGGGCTCTCCCTCCCGAGGTTGCCGCAGAGTCGGCAGGCTGGCCAAGTAGACTTTGAGTTCTTCCCAGGCTTTTTGGCAATCTTCATCCCAAGGATGACCATTCCTTCCGAGGTCGCCTTCCATCTTTGCTGCCTTTGTGAGGACTTTGAAGAAGGGTCGACACCTATCTCCGTACCTGGAAATAAACCTGCTCAGAGAGGTTATTCTTCCGGTGAGTCTTTGCACGTCTTTGACTGTGGCAGGAGTTCGGAATTCAAGCAGAGCCTTAATCTTCTCGGGGTTAGCATCGATGCCTCTTTCGGATACCATGTACCCAAGGAACTTTCCCGAGGTCACGTCGAAGATGCACTTCTCAGGATTAAGGCGGATCCCGAAGGTTCTGAGGTTTTGGAAGGTTTCCTCTAAATCTGCAACGTGGTAGCCAAGCAGTTTGCTCTTGACTATCATATTTTTGGAAGGTTTCCTCTAAATCTGCAACGTGGTAGCCAGGCAGTTTGCTCTTGACTATCATATCATCGACATACACCTCCATGTTCCTCCCCATTTGGTCTTTGAAGACCTTGTTCATCAGCCTCTGGTAGGTGGCTCCTGCATTCTTGAGCTCGAAGGGCATCCTAATATAGCAATATGTTCCTCCCTCGGTGATGAAGGCAGTCTTCTCTTCATCTTCGGGGCCCATCCTTATCTGATGGTAACCACTGAAAGCGTCCAAGAAACTTAGGAGCCCGCACTCGGGAGTTGAGTCTACCAGTTGGTCTATTGGCGGAAGAGGATATGAATCTTTCGGGCAAGCATCGTTCAAATTTCTGAAGTCGATGCACATCCGGAGCTTAATACTTCCTTCCTTTGTGGCAACTACCACGTTGCTTAGCCATTCGGGGTAGTTTACCTCCCGGATAACGCTAGCGTCTATCAGACGCTGGACTTCGGTCTTGACGAAGTCACTTTTGTGAGCTGAAATGCTCCGTTTCTTTTGCCGGACAGGTTTTACTTCCGGACTCGCTTTGAGGCTATGCTGGATTACGCGAGGGTTTACCCCTGGCATGTCCTTCGGCGAGTAGGCGAACAGATCTTTATTTGTAAGCAGAAAAGATACAAGTTTTTCCTTGTCTCCTTCGGCCATGCTTTTCCCTATTCGGGTGCTATGGCCTGGGACAAGCTCTACTTCTTCTGTTT